>JAIPRM010003314.1:0-26537 GCA_025469315.1 Stegophylla sp. TES_Ste_2020 | reverse complement strand
TTCAAATAATACACAATTTTTATTTATTTATTTTTTAAGGGGGGCGTTGAAAAATATTTTGCTCTTCAGGGGGGCGGTGACTTTATAAAGGTTGAGAACCACTGGTATATGGTGAAGTGCATATGATTGTATGTGACAAAAATTTACGAATTAAACTAATACCCAGTTTATTAAACTGATTTAACTTATGCAGAATCACTGAACCAACCAGAATCAATTCGTAATACTTTAAGATGTATGAATATATTACGATAGATTGTCGACAGGCGTTTTTTTTTTTTTACATTATTTGACCAGAAGAGTGTTGAAAAGTAATGTGTTTATTAATTGCATTAATAATAATTATAACACGAAATAGTCTAGCTTCATCATTAATGATGGGTACAGTTTATTAAAGGTGCAATTATTATAAATTAAACTTTTTTTTTTAATGAAAAACCACGTACAACGTGTTTACATCGATATTTGTATAAATAAAACATGTATAGATATAATGATTAATGGTAGCTAACAAATGCTTTTTAATTTATTTAAAAAAAAAAAAAAAAAAAAAACGTGTTGAATAATTCAAACGAGATTTCGTCATTAAAAACATGAAAAGTAATAATATTCTTTCTCAAGAAATTTCATAACATTTATATTATTCTAACAGAAACGTCAATCGAATTAATTTATTCATATAAATATATATATATATACCTACTGAAAACACAATAAGAGACGTCTTAAAAGTACGTAAGATTTTTTATATTACGCTCACTGCCTATACCTACGCACAAGCCCAGCAACGTCATTGACGACGTCGTTCCTATAAGTACACACAAACGAAGTATTTAGGCACCACTGAGGTTATTTAGTAGGCCATTAGCATCTACATACCTATTATTATTATGTTATGTAATGAATATTATGTAGTGCACATACTCGTACACTGTATACACACACATGAAACTGCCGTACAAGTCTAAGGATTTTCTGCTACACAGCAGCGTGCACGTATTTAACGTTATCGGAGGTATGCACTTACACCTATATTATATACATATAAATTATAAAGTGGGCGGTCCCAATTAAGATGCATTTGTTTTCGGGTAAAATTAATTTTTTTAAATGAGGTTTTTAATCCTCGGCTAATTAAAAGTTATCGTTCAACTCGATTGAATAATAATAACGATATTTACACGCATGTGTATAACATATAGATATATTGAGTTATAATTTATGCTCTATACCGACAACGTACGATACAAAACGTTAGCAAACACAAATGGAGCTTTATTTACGCGTGCTAGAATGCGTATTGACATTTGTCCTGAGTGAATTTATAATATTAGAATTATATACAATTATTTATAGTTTTCTGTACAATAGGACAGGTAATTTTTTTTTTAAATACTTACTATTTATTGTACGCAGTATTAATTAGTATTGCAGTCATTAAGTTTTATTTACGGAATAAATTATACGAGTTAAGTTATAAGGACAATTTTTCGAAATTTGTCCTGGGTTTTAAAATTTATAAATCAGGCTCCGAAAACAAACGTTCTATATAAAACTGAGCTCTCGTAAAAGTATCGGGGTAAAGGACAGTGTATAATAATAATTTTGTTTTTCTTTAATGACCAAACGTCAAAAGTAGTAAATATTGATATTGAAAAATGAGAAAGAGATATAATATTACACACACGCACGCACAATGATTAGCACGCTAACTCGTTTTGTTATAAAATTTTAAGTATGATTTCTTGCTTTCAGTGAAAAAATGTCTTTTTTGTTTAGCCATCATGTAAATTTAAAGTGCGGAATCGTATTTTTCACGAATTTAATAATAACCACGCATCAATAAAATCAGCTAATTAAGCAATCATATCAGCTACAGGGTGACTAGGAGGTGATTCATATTGAACAATACATATTTAACTTATTTATAGGGGATGGAAATCAATGGTGACTTTCATATTCCAAAAAATATAGGATATTGAGCCTCTAATAGTTGTACGTTTTTGTAATTTCAGTAATTTTTATATGTATGATGTGCCAAATTATCGATACATTTATGTGCAGTATGTTATTTTTTAAACACGATTGCGATTTTAGGAATTTGTAATTTTAAGGGTCAAAAAACATATCGAAATACAATGGATGAAAGAGTTTTTAAATGGTTCTTAAGTCTTTTAATATTAGAGATACAAGATTTATTTTTCATATATGTAGTCTCCCCTCTCCTAAAACAAATTAAAAAAATAAGTTGATTGTGTTATGGTTAAAATTTATGGCTTCCCATTCCCTCTCTACCCCAATAGAAGGCTCAATCCATCGCTATGGTAAATGTTCGAAATGCCATGATAAAATGAAAACTACATGTTAATTTTTTTCAAGTGATAGGTACCTACGAACAAGTCATTTGATCAAAGGTTTATAATACTTAAGTAAAATGATATCGTATAAATGCACACAGAAAAAAAGGTTTTTATGAAATAATAAGTGTTTTAAATACATATTATATTAAATATATTTTACGTGCATGATATAAGATTGTATTTTACTCTACGTGTACACCCGCGTGTGACAATTTGAATAACAAAAAAAAATTAAAAATTAAAAATATAGTCAAATAATAATTAAAATAAAATAGACGACGACGTATTCCTATACTTTTAACGCGTATATTTCATGTGAATAAAATGGGAGAATTATATAACCAGAAGCGGTGGATATACGCGCGCGTCTATTTCCATACTCTATTGGGCAAACGTTTTAATAGCCGTAACCAATAATGTGGTACAATATTGTACCGCTATTGGCGTAACATTGATAATTGACAAGTATGACTGAGTTTCTTTTTTTATAGTGAAACCATTTTGATATCCTTTTCTTTACCTGTACACATATATATGTATATAAATACGGAGTGTAGACAGTAAGAGACTTCTCTCCTCTTCCACTATTATTTTATTATACACGCGGCTTCGTATCAAAGAGCACATTGATTTACAATACCATGAAAATTCACGACGACAGAAAAAAACAAAAAAAAAAAAAAAAATCGAGAAGGGAAAAAAATGTACGAAAATGTAAATACGGCATGATAGCTACATAGCATACCGAATGCGTGACGGCCGGCCGATTCAACAGTCCGCTTGCTTTGTAGAGAGAGGGAGAAGAAGAAAAATTGCTGACTAATATTAAACAGGAGCGAGGAGAAAAACGTACTATCATTTTCCACGATAGATTTCTGCCGAGAGCCAACAGTCTATCGCAGGTTTTTTCTACTGGAAAAATCGTACGCGCACGTATCGCATTAGTGGCGGGCCGCCGAGGGTAGGCATAGGCTGGCCATTGTCCTCCCTGGAAATCTTTACCCCGTACTTTAGTAAGATCATATTAAATATTTTGCAATATATTTCAAACCTAAATCAAATAATTAAATATTACCTTGACTTATATGTATTTAAATATTAATTGTTTACAATGTGTACTGTATAAACTCACTATAGTTTTATCTTTGTTAGTATGGCTAAAATACATATTGGTCGACAATTTCAAAAGATATAAGTATTATTTCAATACTATTTTATCGTTTGTATTATGTTGATTAAATGTTAACAGGAAAAAAAAATAAAAAATTTTAAAATACTATTTAAAATTATTCGTATTTATTATTTCAGTATATTTAATGATATAAAATAAAATAATATTGTATTAAAGTTGAATAAACTTAGTGGACAGATGGCATTATCGATTCTAGGGTTCTAAAAGAAAATAATTTCATAAACAAGTATATCACTTGTAAGAACAAATTACGAGAATGATTTTGTGTGTGTGCGTGTGTGTGTGTGTATTAGCGCACTTTATTTGAAACCATCATTAATAAATTTATACAGTGTACACTGTACACCCATGACCTTGTTTACGCAAAGGGCAATAAGGTTTGTAATAAGGTTTGACAATAAGTTTTTTCGGGGTCCATTTTCACCCGAATCAAAAAAAAAAAAAAATATATATATATAATTAAAGTTATTGACTTTAAGGTATTCGCAGTGGAATTTATGTACAGCTTACTTTACAGAATAAAGTGTACATATGAGTTAAATACTTAATATTGACAAGATTTTCATTTCGTCCCGGGCTTTAAATGTTACGAATCAGGCTGTTCACAGAATGCATACTTAAGCGTTACAATAATAGTATAACGTATTTTGTAATAATATTTTTTAAAATAGGTGCTCGAAACGGTTTTCCGTAAAAAAAAAAAAAAAAAAAAAAAAAAACAGAGAAAAAACATGTTTTCGTGTGGATATACACGCGCACTTTTTTTATCCGTGGCACATTCTAGTCATTCTACATACGTTTTCTTTTCTCCTGAATCGTACAAATTGTATAATACACATGTTACAAAGTTTTTCCATTGAATCGCGTCGTTTATATTAGTTATATTATACATGTATTATTATAAAGGTGCGGGAACGCGGCCGTCTCTCATATACGTCCTGAACACCGAGTGCATGTATAGCAAGACGCGACGTATCCAGGACGGGCTCATGGGAAAAACGTGTATCGATTATTCCAACGAATTTCACGGTCTCTTCCATTGACTAAGTCCACTGTATTCGTATTTATTATACACACCTATGTACATGTACACTGTACACACATACTATATTATACTGCACGTATATTGTTCGAAATCTCCCGCGCGAACAACCTCATCTACACACGGCCTCGTCGCGTCGCGTGTGTATAATAATATTATATACGTATAAGCTTACTCGCCGTTTTGTTGTATGACGCGCCGACAAATCGAATTTTCTTTACATACTTGTTATGCCAGTATACGCTATAATGTATACCCTGACCGTCTTCGGTATGCGCATGCGACCGCTTGTTAATATATTATTACACTTTAAACGAAAATTACAAATCATATTTTCTTTTTAAGCGTATCCGTCTGCAATGGCGTATTTAAGGCGGTTAACTTACAATGGCGATCGGTCCACCACACTCGCAGACTTTCTTTTCACCGTATGCACGAACAGAACGATGCATTTGCTCAATCATTTTTGGCATTTCGTAAAAAAACATTTATACAAATAATTCGAGGCTAATACGACTTATCATTTTACTAATTTCGATGACAAAATCTGATTTTTCACCTTAGTGATTTCTCAAAAAGCTTTTTAGTTTTCTAAATTTATTTTCTCCATTTATTACGACACGAGAAAATTACCGTTTCTCTCGAGACATTTTTTCTCGGTCTGTTATAAGTCTCACTTCTTCTATTTCTAATAATTATAATTAATAATATTAATCTAAAAGATTTATATTATTATTATGCTAAACAGACAACTGCTTAGATAAAACCATTTCATCTCAGGTACTTCACGGTGCAGGATCAACCCTCCGTTCCCGGAAACTTCAGAGGAAATACACATCTAATCATTCTCATCACATAGTTTACGACGTGCTTATAAAATAAAAATAATTTAGTACTGAAGACGTAATAAGCGCGTTTTAGACACAAGCCATAGAAAACTGCGTAAGGGGCGGCTGTGTATAATACAGAACTATTCGACATCCACCGCCTTGAGAAAGTTTAATCGCCCTACATACAAAAAAAAAAAAAAAATAATGTGCTCTGTAAACTTTCTATACGCAAGATCGCTTTTATACTCGAGTAACGTTAAATTGCAGAAGACGAAAAGTATTTTTCTCAGCTACAGGCAATTCGCTTATTATGACGCGTGTTACAGCAACGATGTTTCCTTTAAAAACGAAACCGCTGTTCAGGAGTTATATGATACACAACCACAGCATTTCCGGTCGGTTTTCGCATAATGCGTTCATCGTCGCACATCGTTTTCATTATTTTGTTTGCGATATTGGTGCGATATATGAGATGATTATGAGAATAAAACTGTGAAGCAGTAATCGTTTTTATAATAACGTTTGAAGAACCAGTAAATTTTGGCATTTCTTTAAAAAAATTGTTGCAATCGCAAAATAGCTAATAAATTGACGTCAAAGACAAGAATTTTCATAATTTGTAAGAATTCCAAAAAGTAAATGAGATAAATTGACGAGAAATCAAAAAAAAATCACATATATCTGCGAAAATCACGTATCCGGCCATATGTCACAATATTAAATATCATTGTAATACAACCTGGGAGTGCTTATAATAATTTCGCCGATTTAACACGAAAATCAATGATAGTTTTCAATTTTTTTTTTATTCTTATTCATCTCCGCGGTAAAAAACGCGTCGTTAACACAATATATACACGTTTAATACATACTCCGTTTTCAGTCGCCTATGTCCGTTCATCACGTCATAATATAAACGTACATATATATATATATATACATCGTGTACAACAGATCGATACACTAGTATGTGTACGAGTTAATTAACGGTGATAAATCGTTCTCTCGCGCGCCGTCAACGCCACTGTAACCCGAGATCTGTTGTACCTCGTAACACACTACGCGTGTGTTTGTTTACAACGACGACGTGGTGTGTAATACGTGTATATACGTATTTTATATTGTAATACAAGTTATTATTATTACACTATATGGTTCTATCAGTGTTATTAACGTTCCTTTTACAAATGAATCAGTTCAACTCATCGTTTCTTTAATTAATTAAATAGAATTCTTTCAATTCCTCGTTCCTATGAAAAAGCAACGGATTCCTTTTATTACTTAATATCAAAATGAATAAATCAAAATATTATTTCAAATATTTCACAAATACTTTACAGTACCTAACTACTGTTAAAAAATGTCAACAGATATATTCCTATTGACAACAGCCTTAAGAAATTAAAGTCCCCCCTCCCCCAAAATAAATGAAGTATGGATGCATGATTACATAACACCTTTTTGGTGTTAAAACAAAAGAATCACAACGATTGCGTTTCTATTCTTACGAAAATTAAGAGAACCGTTTTTTTCGTTCGTTCCTTAATAAAAAGAATCACTTCAGGAGTTGTTCCTTTTGGAACGCGTTCCTTAAAAGCATTGGGTTCTCTACACAACACACACACACACACACACACACACACACACACACACACACACAGACACACACACACACGAGTTTGTTTCCTTGTTTCCGAATATTTATCGCGTACAATATATGCCTATATGTACACAGCACAACCGAAGCTAATACTTCAAAGTGCACACGCACACATACACATTTAAATGCGAATATAGGTAGTACTATATGTGCGTCAGTGTGTGTGTGTATATATATACACACGTGTTAGCGTCTGTTTAAGTCATCTTGTCACCGTGTTCGTCCACTCCTGACGCCCGCGGTAGTTTCACGAGACCGTTTCTTCGAAATTAAAACTCTATTTGTGATCGAGCGCACAGCGCATTTTCGCGTTCTATTTCTACGCGCGCGCACGCGCACACGTACACTTTTTCTCCGAACCTACGCTCGTCGTATGAATCGCGAATCGCCTTTCACTATATGCGCTTTGCAACTACTTTACCTGTATAAAATATGAATTGAAAAGAGTAAAAAATCCACATTTTTCCTCTCCTCGATTTCCATTCCTCAGTTTCCCTTCTTTCCTTCTGGCATACGTGCGACTCTCGAACCACCAATGTGTTTCTCACAGAATGTATTACTTTTTTTTTTTATGCTCTTCAGATTCTGTGTGGAACAAAGCGTGTATTTACAATGATGCATATATTTTTTTTATTTCTATATATTTTTTAAAATGTTTGAAGTGATTTATCATTTCTTTAAAATTCAATACACCCACCAAAAGTATCTCTTCCAAGAGGCGAAAAATTCCAATTGTGTGAAGAGTACATTCGGATTTTCTTCAATCAAAAGAAACTTGATATTATTAAATCTAAAAATTAATTATTTCAAACAAGAAAAGTCACGGTGAATGATCAAGTACCCCATACAAAATGTATTTCAAGGGTCAATACATGAAGAGGTTAATGAGTATAACAAAGAAGAATATTTTGTGTATTTTTTAGGATAATGTAAGTCCATATTCTTGATAATGAAAATTGTGTAAAATAATAAAAATTATAAAACAAATTTCAGAATTTTTCTTCTTTTTATGATGTTGTGTTAAAACAAAATCGAAAAGTACACACCATGCTCAAAAAGTGGCAGTTTTCTACCCGTCAGTGATTAAGAAAAATAGTTTCCCTCAGCTATTTTTATTGTTCTTCTTTGCACACGAATACGTTTTTTTCTGCAATCCGTAATTTTGTTACGAATTATAATATGTTTATCAACGGCTTATTTTAAATATTACATGCGTTTTTCTTATGACTACAACGCCGAGTTCTCGAAGGGCATACCGAAAGAAACACAAAACCCGGAATATAAACATATTATTATGATATACGGCTTGTGTCCTACTTGCGATGATAAACTTTTTTCCACTTCATAGCAAAACTAAAATATATATAGCAATCTTCTGCCTGGCTTTTTTGCTTTGTAAAACGTCTTTTGTACAAGAGAACTTACAAAGTATTTTGCAAAGACGTCTTCGAAATTGTATAGTTTTTACCGAAACTTTCATCAAAACTTTAGTACAATATTATATATACTTATTTATGCACTGTTGTCTTTTTTAAACCCTCGTCTTACACTCTCCGCATTTGCTATATTCTGCACTCTATAATTAATTCTTCTTTGTGTTTTTTTTTTTGTTTCTCACACTATACTAAATAAATAATAATAATAAAAATAAAAAAATTTTATGTCATAATAACTGAGGAAAATAATTCGTTTCTATTTTTTTCTGGCTAGTCTGAAAATTCAGACTGGAGAGACGACTCTCTGACAAATATTTAAAATGATTTTGTGTAATAGATTATCATGACTGCTCGACGTGGCTAAAAATGTGGGGAAACATTGTGATTAATTGAAAACGTTTGGAAATTGTTTTAGCTGGAACGCGAGACACGAAAATGTCGTTTGCGTATTTTTGTATATTGTCTGAAGGTGATTGATACACGTACATCAAATGCTCGTTATAAATTGGTTGAATCAAAATAATACGTAAATAATAATAATAATAATAATAATAATAATATTTGGTATATCTATACATATAGGACATGGTTTAACGTTGTCGGCGGTGAAGCTCGTGTCGAGCGGAAAACGCAAATCAATCACGTTAAAAAGCGAACAACGCGTCTCACAAACGGTACGACGATTCTTACACAGCAGTACGGCACAATAGCAGCAGCACGAGTCACGACCCGATTAGAGTACATTATACGAATAAAATCGGTCGGCATTATGTCAAAGAAATTGCATTGAAAATTGTCACGCGATCTAGTGTGGGGCGTGTAACCCCGCCGGTAGTCCGCGCGCAATAATAGTGAAAACGATAATAATAGCTATGATACTTCTACCGCTGTAGTATTCGAAAACAATTATTATTGTTGTTATTATTACGTTTCTATTGTACGCGGCAAAACGACAAGACTCAAAGTGGCGTACGCTAAACACGACGTACATTACGCGCTCCATATTCGTGTCTAAATTATTACAGGCTGCACATGTATCGTTTTAGATTATTTATCTCATTGTTACTCATTGCAGGTGCAGTTTGGACCTATCTGGATTATAAACATTATTCTCTAAACCTTACAGAAAAAAGGGTTTTAAGGCAATGAATTATGTGTAATATTTCTTTAAACACTAATAAATTCGATTTAATCTGAATATCTATAATACAAACATAAATTATATTATATTCAATTTTTTTTTCATCTACATTTATCTCTATCTCTAGTATTCTTGGAGTTTTTTGTTACCTACTTTTAATTCAAACAAATTTCAACAAATAATCTTTTATTTTCATCTAGAAATCATTTTGGTTCTGCTGGTGCAGTAAAAAACTCACAAAAACGCTCGCAGAGTTTGGGGACTATGAGTTCATTTCTCTCTGTCCACGACCGTGTTCGTACACGATGGTCGGAAAAATTAATAAAAACACTCTGTATATACAATAGGCACACGCCGCCACCGACGACGACGATTATGACGCTGACAAGTCGGTGAATTTATATCGCAATTTTTTTCCCCCTTTTTTACTGTGCCGCCCGACATAAAAGATGGCACACACGCGCGCGCCAGCGCTCACGTAGGTATACCGATTACGCACGCACTTACAAATTGTTGCCGGTCTGGTAATTGAGGTCGTGGGGGGAAACCAATAATGATTTCGCTCGCGTACGCCCACGAGAAAGAAAGAAAGAAAGAAAAAAATGGACACTCGGAAAAAAATAAAATAACGCACAACAAATTCTACCAAAAAACTATTAACATAAACCGCACGGTGCGGCGGCGGTATTAATTACCTATAAATAATATCAAGTGTACTGAGACCGTTCAAAACGGTACTAATATAATAATATATACGACTATTATTACTACTACGAAAACTAATACTACAACACTATGACGACCGACTACTTACGATCTTGCGCGTCCGTTGTAAATAAGTTTATCCTCTCCGCCGTTTCCGTCTATCGGTGCGCACTCATAAAACGATTTTAATTAAACCACTCACGGCTGCCATAAAATGGATTCATGTGTGTTTGAACTGTTTTTTTTTTACTCATTTAGGTACGTGCGGTGTGTGTAATACGAGCTCGTACTATATTATATGTTATTATTATATCGTATGATCGTTGACTACCCACCGTCTCTGCTGCCGACTCATCCGGTGGTCGCGGCGAATACCAACGCACAGATGTAGTTGATAACAGACTAGATCGCTAATCAGTGATAACAGCTGCTAATAATCGACATGTCGATGGGTGTGGGCAAAAATTGATTTACTTTAATGATAGTTGGTAATAATAACACTAATCAAATTCAAATAATTTATGAGTTATTTTTGATTTATCACAAACAGTGATAAATACATTTGCAAACCTCATAGATGTAACTAAGTAAGAGCTTTTTGAAATAAGATTTCTTATGTTTATTCGTATGTCCTATTAAAACATGTTTCCTCAACAACACACGTACATAATTCTTGTGTCAGAGAAATCGTTTGGAAGACCAAATCATAATGTCTAGTTAATTTAAGGTCGTTTATAAATTTAAATTACATAAAATTCAAATTTTTTTGAAATAAAATTTGATAGGAATAAAGTAAAAGTAATTTTAGATTCTGAACGAAGTGAAGAAGCTTATGATTTTACAATGATGTTTATTTTTATTTTTAATTTTTTTTTATTGTTGTATAGGTGAGTGTATAGATGATGTGGTGGGGGGGATGGAGACAAGGTTATTCAAGAAAATGAGTTCTATCTTCCCAAAATTTTACTCTGGATGACGATTTCCTACAACCGAAATGACGGAAAAGCAGCGACGCTTGGGCTGTATATATTTTTACATATTTTAAGATTTCTAATTTTTTCTGATATTTTTCTAATTAATTTGTTATTTATTGCTAATTAGTGAGAAAATATTTGAAACATAATTATGTGGAAAGAATATATTTAACCATTTGTAGTGATTACCAAATGTAAAACAAGTTTTGCAAGTTTAGCAAGTTAAGTAAAACATTTTAAATTTTACGTAAATTGGAGGTGCTTTTGTAAGTACAAAATTATGTTTGAATAATGTGTAAAAGATTTTAAATTTGAATTTTACAATGATTTTTCTAAACATTTTAGAGCACATTATTATAATGCATAATTTATATTTTTTGTTTTTTGTACCTATTATAATAAAAAGAAAAATATATATATATATCTTTTACAAACTGAAGATCAGCTTAGAATCGTTTTATTCAACATTCTATCATTTCTTCAAAATTGAACACACTTACAAAGTCCCACCCGAGGAGCGATAAGAATACCCATGGTGCGAATTATGTCCAGCTTTTTATTCACTTTTGGTAAAAATGATCAGTTTTGGGTATGTGGAATAAAAATTGTACAAGTTAAACTGAGGAGGATGATCTGTTGAAGATTAAAGTCCCTTGCCCAAAAACTATAAATTGGGGTGTGATCGTCATCATAATGATGATATACGTGAAGATCCAGACGAGGTGCAGTTTTTTCTCTCGTTTTCCTCACGAATAAATAATAATTGTACTATACGAGAGTAGTTGTGTGTATATAATAATAATAATAATAATTTAATACGCTGCCGTTTACTATTATATTGCCTCGTCGTAACGCGCGCGTTTACTCACCGCGCGGTCTCGGCTATGTTGCGGCCATACAATATTATTATAATAACGTTGCGAAAACGGTCGGCGGCCGGTTGTTACGGTTTTTTGCCGCCTAGAGCGAGACGAAATAATTCTCGGCGATTGTGGCGGCGGCGGCGGCGGCAACGGCAGCGACGACGATGCGAAGACTGCCGGAAAAATATCAACGCCTCCACAGCCGAATTTCCCGTTCGGTTTTGTCGATTTACGTTTCGTTTCGGTATCGGTTTGAAATAAAAATACATAAAGAAGCATGTCGAGCCGATGATACGCGCAGCAGCTGCAATTTCCCCTCCTCCTCCTTTTTCTTCCGCACCAAGACGGCGGAAATCAAGTACAACAACGCGCTGCTTATATATGTATTAATATTATTATTATATACGTATCTTCGGCGGGTTTCTATCATCACGGACCACTCGGCACGATGGGTATAGAATATAAATTATAACCGTGGTCGGCCGGAATTATATACGCCGACAGGAATTTCCCGGAGGAGAAAAACAAAACGAAAACGGACGCCGCCACGGTATAGACAGGAAACGATGCGATTCCTCCCCCCTCCCCCCTCGACGTAAAATATACCACTGAGTATCGAGCGGTCCATCTCCCGAGTTTCTGAAAAGACCAAAGTAACGATTTGCACACGAATGAGGAAAAAAAATATTTTTATAGGGGTGTGTTTTCCTAAATTTGCACGATGATACAATAATTTAATCCGTGTAAACGCGTGGGATAGAACACTGAGTCAAACTTTTTTGTAACAGTATTAACGAAAATTTACTGTTTTTAGTTTTTTTCGAAATACAATTATCAGTTTCAACTCAAAGTGTACTGTACACCACCAAACAAGCACTGCAGTAGCATAATTATTATTATAATAATAATTATTACAATATTACAAGTATAATATATTTGCGTATTAAAAATAAATTATAATAACATGGGGGTACTCGCATATTAAACGTCAGAGTAATCCAAAGAATTTTCGAAGGCATCCGAAGATAATATGATTTTCAAAAGTGTCGTTGTAGGGAGACGCTGTCGGACGAATTATATAGTCGTTGGGAGTGTGTTGGAGATGAGTAACGATAAGGACATCGGATAAAGGATGATAGTAACTTTCCACTGTTGACCGTGAAATAAACTTTAAGTCACCAAAATAAAATCGGTATGTCTGAAAACATGTAGATACACGTATTTCTAATGAAAATGTTACTTGTATTTTTCACGGTGAATATCGTACGAAACCTTACGCACGAGCAACGATTCAGTATGAAACAATGACAACTTCTACATTAAGTACCTACCACGAAATAACCGGTAGATGACGTCGTCTTTTATAAGTGGACATCACACATGCGTACTGTACGTCATCTATCCAACTAAACATGCACGTGCACTACAACAAAACTATGCTTTACGGAAAATCAAAATTGTCCGGGTCAAAATTAAAATTTCGGCGTCTATTTAACGACACTTTTTTTTTACTTCCAACAAAAATGTCACGGAATTTTGAACGTTTTGATTTTAAATTAAAACAGTTGCCATTATCATAATATATATGACGTTATACTTTGGTGAATTCGCTCTATGAAAACGGGCGTTGAAAATCTAACTAGACACTTCAACTTTCCGCAATGTTATTTTCCTGTTATACAGTACACGTTGGATAGACGTCCTCAATCAAGTTTGGTCGTCTCCCCGTCTGCATTCGTATACTCGTTTGATTTTCATCCTAACCACGTATTAATAAATTGAAAGAGAAGAATATTTTCGAGGACGTGACGAAATACGAGATGTTACATGAATTTTAGTTTTTGATATTTCAAATATAACCGTCAAAATTTTGACGTGTGATATTTTCCAAATCTATGATTAAAATATCCTTGAAATGTTATTTTTAAATTAGTTAATATCGGAATACTTAATCTGAATACTGAGCTCGATTGCCTTAATATGAGTACTACTATTTTTTTGCTAAATTAATATGTTGCCGGAGAACCTCAGTAGTTCTGACGCTTTTTTACAACACAATATTGACGTCGGTATCGCGTTTCTCGACCATGCAGCACGGTAGCTGAAAATATTTGTGTTGTCGTTCCGATTACACATCACACACGCACGCTTATAACCTATACGCGGCACACGTGATTTGAGATTTGACGATGGTAAAAAAATAAAAAACAACAACAATAAAGACACACACACACATCATCGATGTACGGATAACGATAATAGTATATTAATTGTATACACGCGGACGGAATGGTATATTATAGAACATAATATACACTACTACGTAGGTAGCTGGTACGTTGCACCATTACACAGCGATAAAAAGAACGGAACGAGCGCGTGCAAGATAAACGGTAGCCCCGCTGCTACTGATGCTGTGTATACTCGAAGTGGTGTTCTCGACAAATTATTATTATATTGTAACGTACCTACATGATAATAATAATTGGCCTCGTGGTATTATCGACGTGCGTCGCGCTCGTTAAAAATGGCATCGTTATTATTATTATTATTATTATTATTTTTTTTTTTTATCGCGATTGAAAACAAAAAAAAGTCTTTAGACGGTTTTGTGTAAACTACAGTGGGCACCTAAACCATGTTTTTCTTGAGGGGGAGGGGGATTATAATAAAACCGAACACCGAAAAGAATGTTTAAAAGAAAGTGTCTAACTTGCGAGTTATATAAAAATAATATTTTTCAATATTTTACCAATAAATCTACTCTGAAGCCAAAACTACTAAACGTATGATACAAATTTCAAGTTCTTGAAAGTTCACAATGAGAGTAAGGGGTGATAAATATTAGCACTCTATGAGTAATAATAGGCACTCGGAGGGAGGGAGGGGAGATGGGGAATTGGTTCCCTGTTCTTAAAAAACTAGACATATGAGACGCAATGGCAATATAAAATAATAAATCAACGAGAACGATTTTTTACCAACACTTATGTTTTCATCATAATTGTTGGTTAAATATAATTTTTTCGTATTTTTATGTATAAAATATGAGTTTTCTTATAATACCTCGCTGATGTCTTACATTATAAAATAAATAATACATAAGACATGGTTTATATAATAAATATAATTAATATACCTGATGAATATTAGGTACCTATAATTTGACCCCCAAGAAAAAATCTGCGAGCGCCTACGCTGCGGATCACTATCCGCTCGGAAGTCTTCATAATAATAAAAGTGCGATTGCATTTCCATACTAGTACGTAAGAATTAGTATAAATCGAACTAAGAAGCGTCGGTGTAAAAGTTTATTTAGTAGTCGGCACAACAACGATATACCACCTAACGTCCTATCGTCGTCCGTACGTTTTATACACACGTACGTATATAGTATAACGACTGGAGGGTAGACGAAAAAAAAAATATAATAATAACGATAAAAACTGTAGTAGCCGGTAGCCGCGCCGGTGGAACTCGTGTGGATTTTTTTCCTCTCTCGTCGACGTACACTGTGGTGCTCGTCCGTCCGTTCATGACTGGGCAAGTATTATAATGCACTCGAAGTGCGCGTACCCGACGCTCTGTGTGCCTCTGGGCTGTCATTCTAAATATCTAGTCACTGCATTATCACTATACATGTACACGCACACACACACACACACACACACATAATACACGTGAATATATACACCTATACATATACGTCTGTACGAGGCGGCGGTGGTTGTGTGTAGAGGTAAGAAAACGCGGTCCCGCCGTCGTAGTAGTCGTCGTCGTCGTCGTCGTCGTCGTCACCGTAATAACCCTCCGGAACTTCTTTGTGAGTCGGAGACTACACACACAAAACGTTGTTGCCGGCAACACGCCTTGGCGCCTTCATGTCCAAACCCTCACCACTCGACACACCTCCTTAGACCTTTCGGAGTCATCAAACACACAACAGAAACACACCACTATATTATTATTATTATTATTATTATTATTATTATTACTGGTATTATTATTATTATTTTGCTCGACTCGACAATTTATATTACATACACGTATGAAAAAAAAAAACCAGAAACGTGCTGTTGCTTGATGTCTACGCCGCGAAAAAAAAAAATTGAAATAAAGACGAAATGTAGGAAAATCTGTATGTTTTTTTCTCCTCTTGGTTAACCCGCCCGTCGTCTCGGGTTGCCGATGTTCAATCATTTTTTTTTATTTAGCTGCTAACCATAGTTTGATGCCGAAAAGCAAAAAAACAACACTCTGGACCCTTTTTTATTAATTTACTCGTGAAATCCGTTGTATACGAAAATCAATACTTTCACGACATTACACGCGCATTTATTTAATAATTCTTCATTGCTGTGATCCTATTCCGTCAGTTCAGACACCTAATTATGGAAAAATCGTGCATTTATTCACATACGAGGAGCCCACGTCCTATGAAATACGAGTTTTTTATTTAATAGAGAAAAAACAGTAATGTTACCTACCTGAATTTCAAACGCGTAAACGTAATTTCAATAAATTATAAATAAATAATATCCTGTATGACTGTATAAAACTCGATCGGCTCGTTATATAAGTATAATATACGTGACTACGTGTTTCGATCTTTGTTGCAGCCGATTGTAATACAGTTTGTTAAAACGTATTTTTAGCGTTAAAACAAGTACATAACCTCTAATCCGTCAGTTTATTTTATTTTTTTTGACCGCGGCATTTTTCAGGAAACCGCACTAAACTCGTTATACGTGTATAGTTTTGTCGTATTGGGCGTCATCGAAAACAACGCCGCACCTTTTGTACTTTAAAAATAATAAGGCGTAATGAGATGTTTTTTTGGCGCCGTCTCGTGCGTTAAAGGTATATTCTATACAGGTATATAAATATAATATGAGCGTGCGTGTATGTGTGCGCGCGCGTTTGTGTGGTGTGTGAGTCAGGCAGACACATAATAATAACCATTAAAAATCTCAGGGAGGTGTTTTCAAAATTATTGTTTTATCGTTGAAAATCTACTTTTTGAAAGACGTACCTTATATACACACTAATATCCAGAGTTGAGGAGTAACTACTGAAAGCGTTATTTTTTTAGTTCCTTCTAATAATTTTATCAACTTAGCCTACTTTGTTAAAATTAAATTTATCTAAATTTGTTTTTTGACTTGAAACTATTTATGATAGTATATATATATATATTTACATTTTTTCAACAAAAACCATGATTTTCCTGTATGAATAAAATTTTTATTACAATATTTTTTGAGAGTGATATAGGACAATAAAAAAAATAAATATAACTTTTAATTTAATGCAGTTATTAATTTCATGAAAATTTGTGACTCAATTTAGCTACTGAAATCAATTTTAATTTAACTTTAACTTAACTTAGTTATTTTATTAATTAGTTTATTATTATTTTAGAATAACTATTCTTGAAAGTAGTAAGTAGTTAATGTTAAAAAAAATTAGTTGACTTTCCCAGCTTTGTTTTAATATCTATAGGTATAGTTGGAAAATATACAAGTTTAAAACACGTCCTCCGTGGAATGGCATAATATGTATAACTTTGTGATTTATAAATGCTTTCTTTTGAATATTTAATGAAAACGTATCGTCCTATAATACATAGATACTGCAGTAGACAGTAAGTGTTATTTGTAATCATGATAATATACCGAGTGACGTTGGCGGGCACGCACGGAAAAGTATAACGTTAAAAATCAAAATGAATCTGGTGAGACTCCTATGTAGGTACGCATCACTTTTTGTCCATTGTCGTCGAGTGCAGCAGTGTATTGATTTTTTTTTATGTAAACAAGCCTCTATTGAATGGTCACAACGCGCGATAATACGCGCATCGACCGCGGACAATATAATACTAAAATCGCAAATAAAAGTCCCGTGAATCGATCTCATACACATACGTAGAGTTATCTATTATCGTAATGTGTGTGTATTGTAGTCCACCGTGTAAAAAATTACAAAATAATAGGCCGTACGGTCGTGTCTAAGAAAATTATGGCATATAGGATAATCACTCCAAAGCAATAATAATAAAAAAAAATATACCAAATTAAATAAAACATTAAGAAAACCGTTTGAAAAACAAAATTCAGTTCGACGACCGCACGTACAAACATATTAATTATCGACTGTATAAACCATGGTTGACGAAAAACAAAAAACTGTTTTTTTAATAAAACATGTTTTTCATGGTTAAACGTGTTTTTAAATGTTTTTTTTTTTCAACAATTTTCAACATAATTACTTATAACAAAAAAAGCAATTTCTTATGTACAAATATTGATATGGGTGTACCTACGAGAAAAAAAATAGTAATAATTATTTAAATTATAAAATAACTGTTACCTATTTATAATTAGTAAGGTATGCGGTTTTTGGTTATATAATTTAGGATGTACGTATGTATTACTTTATTAGTATATAAACTGCACAGGGTAAACAAACGTTTCGTCCCCTGCAAATATTAAGACGTGACATTTGATTCTCCTAAGTATATTAATCGCATATAACGTGGACGGTCGACGGTAAATCAAATAAAATATATTATTATAGTTCATTGTTTTTCGAGGTCAAGTGCATAGTGACATAATTAATTGTTCTTAAATTATTTTTATTATATACGGAAATGACAATAATACGAATAATGACGCCTCATGTTTTACGACGTCTGTCTACACTCTACTACAGTGTCACAAATCAAAAATATACGCTAAATATACCTACGAGAAATTAGTACTTAGATCATTCATGAGCTCTAATAACATTCTCATAGTGTATTATTCCAATTAACGCTGAACGACGGTTAATAATTTAAATAATTAATTTAATTTAATTAATAATAAATTTAATGATTTAAATACTTAACATATAAGCAAACGGGTTATTTAATTTCAGCTTAACTAAAAAAAAACATTAATTTTTATCCAAACTTGATTCATTATTTTTAATCATTATCTGCAGCTAGCTTAACTGAATTAGACATTTTGGGTATTTCAAAAACTAACTTATGTATCTTCATTTTTTTTTCCTTTGTTTCCCTCTCCCCTCCACCGGTCAATGACGAATCGTCTAAAGCCGATTTTGTGTTACATAATGTGTGTGTGTGTGTGTGTGTGTTTTGTAAGACATGACCAGAAGACGGGACGCCAAAGGAGGTATACCTACGGGAGACGGACGACGGTACGAACTAGGAAGAATGCGTAATGACACGGTTCTTTCCGTCCCGTTTAGATGACGCCGTCATCAATTTTAATTGGTCAACGACGGCGGTCCCACGGTCGTCATTTTCATCGCGCAAACTTTGCGACGACGTCATGGATATTTTTATGGCTGTAACAACATTTAGCGTCGTCCGATCAGGAAAAATCGGGGACGAACTGATCACACACCAAGAATATTGCATTCTATAAAGAAACTGATAAATTATTATTCTGGGCTTACAATAATTTCTTCTTTTCAGTTTATTTTAAAATCAAATTTTCAAAAGGACGTACTTCCCACCTTGAGTATTCTTCGCTCCTCGAGTGAGATTCTCTTGTGGATGTTTTGAATTTTATAAGAAAACGAAAAATCATTTTTTCAGTAAGACGATTCTGAGTGGAGCTTCAGTTTATTCAAGACAATTTTACTAAAAAATTACAAAGTTTGTTATGATAACAAAAAAAAAATAAATATATTTTACTCAGCCAGTTTTATACTTCACTATTGAACTGAAAAAAGTAATAAATATTTTTTTGGTGGCAACAAAAAATTTCAAATTTTTTTTTTCACATTTTCAAAATGTTCTCTTACCAAAGAATTTCTCGTATGATTATCTATCTACATTTAAATTTTCTTAAAGTTTGGATTAAAAAGAAAAAAAAATTGTTAGCGAGTCTTCTTTGTCAAATTGTGAGAAAACTATTGAAAATTTCAAAAAATGATCTCATAAAAGTATCATCAAGAGGCAAATCGGAATTCTTAAATTGCTGGTCGAAACTTTTGGACAAGTATATCCACACGAAAAAGTGTTCACAGAAAAAAAAAATAAACATCATTGTAAAAACATTAGTTTCTCCACTCCAAATCTAAAATCATTTATGTTATTGAGAGGGTAAGAGAGAGAGAGAAGTAAATTGTTACGATTTTAAAATTTACATGAGAATTATAATAAGATTAATTATAATTGTTCTACGGGACCCCAGAGTTTTGAAATCAAAGTCTGCGTTTATTTTTATCCGGGCCTGAATATCATCAATGATACCTATAAAATGTACCTATCTGTAGTGTATTGTTTTTTCTTTCGCATTTTCAGGTTTACGTGTGCTTGCTCGATAAGACGTGCGCTGGTTGTAGGTCACGAACTAGCTATATGATAGTAGCAATAATACACTGCACCCCGTTGGCGTTTTGTAATACGTATATTATATTATATCGTTTACAACTATTATTATAAATTTATTTCACACGTTTCGATTACGTACATTGAAAATACAGCAAACGCGTGTAACATGCAGCGTGTCGGGGTGGCCTTGTCTGTTGTCATACCTGTAGTAAAAAGTACCGAAGAAAGGTGACGAACCTTTTTCGCACTTAACTAAACTGGCGGGATGTAGAATTCGGGGTAATTACCATGTTTATTGGACACTTACAGTGTTAGTAAGTCTTCGGGTGTATTCGACATTTGTGTCGTTTAAAACTAGCTGAATATAAAACTTCCAACGATAAACCGCTTCACTGTCTCGCGTACATATTATATCGTAAACGTTGTTAGTCATGTTTTTTTATACTGAGCACATCGTTTGTTACATATAGGATCACCAGCTCGAATGTTAATGAATGAAAAAACTATCACATATTAGTACACATTTTGTAAACGTTCTAGAGTCTGTTTAATTCTCTCCTTTTTTTTTTTTTTTTGCCCACTACAAGTCTCTTTTGTGTACACGTTTAAAATATATTATGTTTTTTTTTTTTCTAAATCAATGTTTTGCTACTGTACCCACATACGCGCGGAATAATAAAACGGTTATAAATTTTATATATAAAAAAATATCTTCCGTCTTGTACCGTGTGTATGGTAATTAATAGTCGGATATTATACTGTACGCTTATACAGCAATAACGTGATAACAATCTTTAAAAAATACTGCACAATAACAACGCTACGGATTTGCATTCGGTCGGAAGCGGCTAGGTAGGGGGTGGTAGGGGGACGAGAAACGAGGAGCTAGACATTTCGACTAACATCAGATACACACACACACACACACACACACACACACACACACACACACACAAACGACTCGCTGCAGTGGTAATTATTATGATTGTAACAACAAACCGAATATTAATATCGGAAAATCTCGCCTTGTCGGACATGTATCCTATTCTCGTTAAATACGCGAGCGCGATCTTTGTAGTTGTATAATAATATATTCACCCGTATATTGTGTGTGATATTACATTGCACCAGACTGTACACAAAACGATAAAACTATATTCGACAAAACTAAATCATACGAAATCTAAACGTTTCGCTTCGACTAGACAACACGTTTTTTTTTTTTTCTTCAAAAACAAAATACAGCAGTACATATTTATATTAAAATTAATTGTCCGACACAATTAAAGTACTTAACTATTTTTTAACTTAAAATATATATATATATATATTAAAATAATGGTTATAGTTTAAAAATATCATAAAGCGCAACAAAATTTTACAATCAAAATGTGTTTGAATATGCATAATTATTACGTGCGTTTGCCACACCATATTACCGTTAATTATTTTCATTTCAGCGCACTGTAACGTATATTATAATGTATGGTTTTAACCGTTATTAGGCACACGCTGTACATGTAATTAAACTATCACACTAGCGTTGTTTTGTATCTTAATAATGCGTTTTTCACGCGATTTTGACGCAAAAAATACACGGAGTTATTGTCGTCTACAGCAGCCCAAAATTTTTCAGCACAACGGAATTTATAAAATTTATCACGATCAATAAATATGTGCTCCGATTTATGATCGGTCAATCAGTAACAAGCATCTTCTAGAACTTTTTTTTTCAAATATTTATAATTTTATGCTCATATTATATGTATAGACGGGTAAGTATTTTATAATATAACTCAATATTTTGATGTTTAAAATGGTTAGAGGATTTTGTCTTGGCGTTTATGATTTATATGAACTTTTTCCAGTTATAAATCGATCTTACATTGGCTCGTTTTTTTGCGATAAAAAAAATATTCACGGACAAAAGAGAAAAAAAAACGCTAAACAATAAAAAGAATAACGTAAAACGTACAACAAATGCGTATAGCGTTACATTATATTTGACGATATTGTATTAAAGCGTTTCGAGTATTGTCACTGATTTTACGAGCAGAGAAAAAAAAAATTCTTATTTGTTCTCGAAACTTGCGAGAGTATGGATTTTTTTTTTCATTGAATTTTATTGAACAGTAACGCTCACTTTGATATTCTGAGAATGCATTAGAGGTTATCCGCCGTCAAGTTTTCCGTTGCGTAACCGAGTGTTCGTATTCAGCTTCTCGGAAAAACGATATTATTATTATTCGGAAAGGAATTATGATTTAATACATATACATATGTACATTATGTAAAACGCACTCGGGTGAACCATACAGTGATGTGATGTGTAGCAACTATTATGATTTTAATACAAAAACAAAATTATAATATTATACTCTAAACGCGAGTGATGTAGATTTATACTTTGAACCGATGTGCTAAGGTATATATGGTATATGGTACGTGGTTAATATCATATTACGACGCTGGGAGATGTGGTGATGTACCTATATGCTATATAGAATCAATTCGAAAAGTCAATGCGGTTATGCATTGAACGGGCTATCCTTAACAGGTGTCTCTAATGAACCGTAAATGATATTAATATATCAGCTATACAGGTATACGAAGGATCGATAATTCGTTGTATTCACATAACCATCACGGCTAGCTAACCCAATTAGTCCGTTTCATGCTTAATCCGAGTACGCGTCTCATGTACAATATAAACCGAACGCGCTGCTTTATACGCGTGTGAAGTTAAAAAAGGTACTTATATTCTGCCCCATCCTCACCTGCTTTGTCTATTTTGCTTCAATGACGAAAATAAATCTTTTTTTTTTCGTTTTCCATCATTATATTACACTACGAAGACTTTTATAATGTGTGGTAACATACATTTTAAAAGTTATTAATTTTGTCGCACACAAAGAGCTTTATGACAATATTATTTTATCAATCATATTCATTCGCGTTTGTCACTCCCGTGATTAATATGAAAAAAATTAAAAACAATAATGATAAAATGGTTTTACGAGCACCCAACCCATTTCCCAAACTCTGAATTGATGAATTTTTTTTTTTATTCTGTCTTTTTAATTATATGATTATGCGCAATTCTTGATATAATAAGAGTTGTTTTATTGCTAGAGTAAAAACTACATCTATCCGTGAAAATTTAAAATCCGAAATCCAATAGATTCGTTCGGAAACATCGAAAGAACCTTTGTTCTCCTGACATTAAGTTTTTGTAATAAATTTAACATCTACGGGTACAAAGTCACCAAACACTACATTTATACCATTGGTTTACCAATATAATTATACACCGCGTGGCTATTAGCTGGTCTTCATGATTCGATGAGAAATTATCAAATTAAAAATTAATCTCGGTAAATAAAAGATGCGTGAATATTGGCCTGAAATAAAACGTCCAGTCAGAAAGCAGAAGATTATACTATAACCAGGGACGTGGACTTTAAGTGTTTTAAATCATAAAAATATTCGATTGATTTGAATTATTCACATTTATAGAAGACATGTATTACGTAATGTATATTGGAAATAAATTTAAATAAATAAAATAAAATCTTTATCGATGTTAATTATTTTTTTAGGTATATAATATAGAAACTGACATCTGTTCTTTGAATTGAATTTATTAATACTCTCCTATCGATAAGAATCAAGTATACGTACAATATTTTAATACTAAGAAAAAGTTAACTATATAATTTAATTTTACAACTATTATCATCCGAGTTACGTCGTGATGTCAAAAAATCGTAAAATACGCATTTTTATAGAAAGAAGAAAACCTATACAAATATACAATTGTAACTCCAGACACCACAAATCAAATTCGTATGGAATCATTTTTATTCTAACTACGTTACGAACAAAAAATATAAATGCAAAGTTATTAATTTCCAACTCCCGTTTATAACTTATTGATTATTGGTATGCAGCATCTGCACGTGAATTGAAACAAAGAGGGTACGACGGTCGTATGCGTGACGTAAAACTCTCCTGCTCCTAATTTTTTTGATTAGCAAACTTTTCTGTGTTGATTCTAGTTAACTATCTCAAGGAAATTATGTATAAACTCTGCAGGGTAATCGACATAGGTACCAGAAAGAAATTTAAAAAAAAAAACCTGCGAGACCATAACGGGAAATTTTACAGTCACGCCAATAAAACATTGTGTGTGGGTAATATGGGTAATATGATAGTTATTTATTTATAAATACTGTTAAAAACTTAAATAAGTTCCATATGGAGTGGATCAATAGTTTGAATTCAATTGAAACACTGCAAAATATTTGATATAATTTAGAATATTTAATTTAGAGAGTTTACCACCCGCTCATATAGAAACGAATTTCTATACGTCATAAGACCTATGGTAGAAAATATTGGAAATCTGAAACTATCATAATAGGTTTGTCAATGTGAGAAGAAACGTTAGAAAAACAATGTATGTATACAATGCATAACGAAAGAGACATAGATTAGGTGGAAATGGATTTTTTTCTAAAAAAGAAACCAAAAAAACCTACTTATTTTCATTGAAACGCGTAAAAATATTTTTATTCATTTATTTATTCAGAAAAAATGTCATTGAATGACAAAAGAGTTCGTAAAATTGTATTATTTTTCAAATTATTTAAAATGTTTTGTTTGAAAATTATTTTCTGCACTCAGCAGCCAAAGCTTTATTATTGAAAACTTATTGAATTTCACAAATTTCAATCAGAAAAGATACGAATTCAACAGAGAGATGAAAGAACAAAAAAAAAAAGAAAGAAATGTCGTTAATATCAATATCATGCCTGCCTCTAACGACGACGGTGTATCATCAAGTGTTTATTAGTGATTAAAAGAAAGAGAGTTAAATTCAGTTCCAAAAATTGAATTTATAGCACGTATAAAATATATATTAATTTACTATGAAAAATGTATACAAGTATGGAAAATGAAATCGGCATCATTTCAATTAGAACGCGGTCGTAAAGGATTAAACGTAATAATATCAATACATCATTAGAATAGAAATATTTATTTGCAATATAAAACACCGTTCCCTGAATAAAGATAAGGCATCGCGTGCGTAGGTATAGAAGAGAATACTTATAAGTGATCTATGCGTCCTACGTATTCGGCGCGAGCGGACACGACAACGACGTTGAGCTGCTGCAACCAGCAGTAATGGTATTTACACGTTATAATAATATAACATTACACACGTCGGCGAGGCCACCGGCGGCGGTGCCGGCGACGACGGTTGTTGATCAGTGCTTCCGATACGGCTAGAAAGGGTCGTCATCGTGGTCGTTGTCCAAGTCTCTCTGTTGCGCGCAGACGTATAATTAAAAATCCGCCGAAGGACTATACGATATGTATAAGTATAATATAATATATAATAATACACTATATGTATAATATGAGTACGACACGTTATGATATTATTATGCTATGAGGTCGTCGTCGTCGCATACATAATACGGTATAATAATAATATTATTATGATAATAAATATCAGTTTGGGTTCAGATATTTTTCAGATTCAATAATAATGTGTAATATTATATAGGCCAATTTTCAATTAGAAGGACTAACGTAACCTTCTACCAAAATTAATTTTTCTATTTTTCCACCAAATCATTTATTAATCTACATATTATTATATTTTTCAAATGTTTAAATATGATATTATTAAGACATAAAACGTCTTAGTAAAAATATTTATGATGCACATAATAAAATTCTACCACTAACTCTTGCAATTCTTAGAGATGTACATGACGCTTTAAATGATATAAACACGGGAATAAATAAAGGTGAATCATTTTTACCAATTAATAATAAAGAAAAACATATACAGTAAAACCTCTCTAAAACGGAATCGTTTGGGACCAAACATTTTTCCGTTATAAAGAGTTTTCCGTCATAGAGAGGTAGAAAAAAAATTTAGTTTCAAGATTGTATGTAGGTATGTGTTAAAA
>JAIPRM010003313.1:0-17009 GCA_025469315.1 Stegophylla sp. TES_Ste_2020 | reverse complement strand
TAATATAAGAAAAAAAAAAGTTTTTTAAAAAATGTCCAAAATTTTTTTTCACATTTTCAAAATTTTCTTGCGCCAAAATCTTTTTTATAGGATTTTTTATCTATGTTTAAATTTTCATAAAATTTGGATCAAAAAATGATGGTTTCTGAGTCATTTTTGTCAAATTTTGGGTAGTTTTTTCCAAAAAAAAAAAAATGAAGAATTGAGAAATTCAAAAAATGACCTTTCTAAAGTACAGTCAAGAGGCCAATCCGGTTTCAAAAAGTTATTGATCGAAACTTTTGGACAAGTATTTCTATACGAAAAGTTGTACACAGAAAAAAAAGAAAAGAAAAAATATAAATAAAAAAAAAAAATAAATAAACATCATTGTAAAAACACTAGCTTCTTCACTTCATTCAGAATCTAAAAGAAAAGAATAATAAATAAATAAAATAAAATAATTTAATTAATTTGTTTTTATTATATTCTAGTGAAATTCAACTTTTGAAAACTTTGAGACATTTGAATGTCATAGAATTAGTAGATGTGATAGAGAATGAAGAAAAAGAAAAAATGTACCTTTTTATGGAATATTGTGTTGGTGGACTTCAAGATATGTTGGAACACTCTCCTGGTAGTAAATTTCCTTGCTGGCAAGCTCATAAGTACATTTTTGAATTATTAATCATTCAAAAATTATATTATAATTATTATTTAAATTAATTTAATATTCTGTTCAGTTATTTTAGCCAGTTAATAAATGGACTAGATTATTTACACAGTCGTGGAATAATTCATAAAGATATCAAACCTGGAAATTTATTGCTCACACTTGATGAAACACTTAAAATATCAGACTTTGGAACTGCTGAGGTATGTTAAGAGTAATATTTAAAAAAAGGAAACTGGATATACTGTGCACTATGGGTATTTTTCACTCCTCCGGTAAGATACTTTTGATGAGTGTGTTAAATTTAGAAAAAATAAAATCATTTTTTCAATAATACAATTCTGAACAAAATATGTTGATAATATTAAGAACAATAATAGTCGTCATTCAAATCATTATACTGCTTGAGAATGATCGGATCTATCTCATTAATATCTGACTTAAATATCCACCTGCTTAGTGTCACTGATTTACATTTTTATATTTTTCTATGTACCACAAACTTTTGAAGTTTCGAGAATTTAGATTTTTTTTCATTTCAATTATTACTATACTTGATTAAAAATCATAAAAGTAAAAAGACAATTTTACTGAAAATAAAAAATTTTGATGAAAAAAAGTATTGGAAAAAATTCCTTAGATTTCTTTTCACATTTTCAAAATTTTCTTGCTGCATGATATTTCTGATGTTATTGTCTGTTTATATTTAAATTTTCATAAAGTTTGGAATAAAAAAAAGTGTGTACTTCGCACCTTGGGGTGTTCTTTGCACTTTGGAGTGTTCTTTGCACTTTGAATGGGTGGGATACTCTTGACGGGTGTGTTAAATTTTAAAGAAATGATAAATCATTTGTCCAATAAAGCGATTCTGAGCAGAGCGTTGGGCAATACACAATAATAATTATCAGTTTTGAAGTATTAAACTTAAATGTTGAACTAAATATTATTTGGTTTTATACAATATTAACAAAAAACGAAAATTAATTTTTATTGACTGAAAACTAAATGGTGTTTCATTTAATATGCAATAATAGTCATTTCTATACGTTTTAACAATATTGTTATTTAATAACAGAATAAGCCATGTGTAATTTGTTATTCGTATAAATGATCAAATTTGTATAAAAAGTAAATAATAAATAAATTGTTTTATCAAATAGTCAAAATTCGATCAAATTATCAAAATTAATTCATTTTTGTGTGCTTGTACATTGATCTTATATATTGTACTAATATACATATATTGAATTTTGCTAAAAGATTTTTGAAAACTTTTGAACAAGTATTTCCATACGAAAAAGTGTTTATAGAAAAAATAAAAGAAAATAATAAACATTATTTGTAAAAACACTAGCTTATTTCCTCCGCTCAAAATCTTAAAAATATTTATTAATTATCTTCTTCTTCTTTAGCTTTATACTGGCCTTTCAGGCCTATTGCCACAACAACATTTATCAATTATAAAATTCTTAATTAAACTTTTTAGGCACTGTCACCTTTTGATCCTGAAGGTATATGTGCAACTAGTCAAGGTTCGCCTGCATTTCAACCTCCAGAAATAGCAAATGGTGCTGATGAGTACTCTGGTTTTAAAATAGATATCTGGAGCAGTGGTGTAACATTGTATGAATATCAATTAATTATGAATATATTATATTGTTATAAAAATGTTTTGTTTCAAAGGTATAATTTAGTAACAGGAGAGTACCCTTTTGAAGGCGATAATGTGTATAGATTATTTGAAGCAATTGGAAAATGTAACATAAAAATACCAAGTTACGTGACAGAACCTTTGAGATCTTTGCTAGTTGGAATGCTTAAAAAGGACCCAAAGAAACGTTTTACTCTGCGAACAATACAAACACATCCGTAAGTCAAGAAATATACATAATTACGAAATAAAACTCAGTCAATTAATAAATAGTGACATTTAAGTACTTAATTCTCGGTTTTAAACAAAATTTAAAAGTTATGATAAAAAAAAAAAATTCATATTTTTTCATAAATATTTTGATAAACATGAATTGAAAAAATAATATTTTATCAAGATTATTTTATATCAGGAGTCTAACCCTTTTAAATTATTTTTTTAACCACCATGATACACATAATTATATTGTTTTATAATACAGTGTATTCAACAATAAAGGTAATTCTAAGTATTTCGAGCGCATTTGATTTTTTTTTTTTAATGCATAAAGAATATAAAATTACATTTATTTTTAATAAATTTTAATTAAAAAAAAAATTCTGTACATGCACAAAATTTTTTTTTTCAAATAGCATCCCATATTTTTTACTTCAAATTTAAATTTTTGCTCAATTTTCAAATTTGTATTTAATATGATAATTACCTATGAATTTTGTAAATAGAAAACTTTAATTCATTGTCAATTCTCAAAAAAAATTGAATAGTCTACTTGTGCAGCTTTACAAATTACTGTGTGATTTTGTATGATTACAAGTATGATTACTTAAATTCAAGTGTTCTGTCATAATTACTAGCAATTTAGATTATTTTTACTGAATTTTAAACTCAAATTTATCGTAAATCATGTATAATTTTGGTTAATTAAACATATCAACACATTCTATCTTTTTAATTCAGTTTTAAAACTATTAAATTATCTAGTTCCAGCCATTAGATATGATAATAAATAATTTTAATTTAACATTTTTACAAAAATTATCTTCATTTTTATTGACTTTTATTAGATGCCTTAGTTTATTTTATTTATTTATTTAATATTTATCACTTAAAAAAAAAAATTATTTTGTTGTGCATGCATAGAATTTTCGTTTTTTAATTAATATTTATCAAAAATAAATGGAATTGTATGTCTTTAATGCATTAAAAGTAACCAAATTGTGTATAAGGCTATGTGTTCGAAATATTTTGTGTTAACCTTTATCGTTGAACACTATGTATAATATAAATACATTCCATTCCATTAAAATATGTTTAATATGATGTATAAAATATGAATTTAATACATATAAATATGAATACTTATGTGTGTGTTACTTTAAAAATTCACTTCATTTTTGAAAATCTTGGGCATTACACTTCTACTAGAATATAGAAACATATATATATATATATATTTTTTTTTGTTGCATTAATAACATAATACATTTTGAATTTTTTAGATTGTGAGCGGAGCGAAGAAGCTTATAAATTCACAATGATGTTTATTAATTTATTTATTTTTGTTCTGTGAACATGTGTGTGTAGAAATATTGATCCAAGGGCTTCGATCAGCCATTTTCTGATTAAAATATTTGCTCTAGATGGTACTTTATACTTAACACTTTTTAAAATTTGCATTATTTCAAAGGGTAAAAACTTGTTGTCATGGTTGGACATTTGATGAAAAAAAGAAAAAAAAATGTGTTAGAAGGAAATGTCCAATATTTTTTTTCAAGTTTTCAAAATTTTCTTGCAACAAAATATTTCTCATATTATTGTTTATTCATGTAGTTCATGAGTTCTCATAAAGTTTGGATAAAAAAACATAATTTTCAGTACTTTTTTCAAATTTTGGGTAGTTTTTTCCAAATTTTGAGAAAACAATTGAGAATTGCTAAAAATAGTCTCTATAAAACCAATCTAGAGGTAAATTCGATTTCAGAAAGTTGCTTGTTAAAACTTTTGTACAAGTATTTCTATACAAAAATGTGTATACATAAGCATAACATATAAAAAAAAAGTAATAAAATTGTGAAAACATTAGCTTCTTATTTTCACTCAAAATCAAAAATTATTAATATTATTTGTTTCAATAAATTGAGATTTATTTAATTTTTCATAAAAAAAAACTTGCTAAGACTAGGATATCAAAACTTGATCAATTGTTGTAATTTTTATAGAAAATACATATATATATTTTTTTTAAATTATAACTATTATCTTTTATTTATTTATTTATTTTTTTTTTACGTAGGTGGTTTGTTTGTAGGCACCCAAGAACATTGGAAAAAGTACCTATTCCTCCATTGCGTGGTGACTCCATGCATAATATGACTGTATTGCCCTATCTGTTCAACTATCATTCATGTGAAACGCCTTCAGAAAATGAAGAAGAATTTATAACTGAAAAATTAATTAAAGGTATCTATCCTAAATATAACTAAATGTATTAAATTATTAATTATTTAATAAATAATCCAGATAGACAAAATGGAAGTACATCGGTTCCCATCGACGATGTCAATGACCCATCTAAACGATCTTGGCACAAGCCGATCATGTGCAATGTTAAAAGAATGACGACATGTCAGTTGTCGTGACATTCATCGCTTATCCTTAAACTACATCTTTCATATTGTTTTATATTATAGTCATAATATTGGCTGCAAAGATTTAATTGTTTTTTGAGAATTTATATGAAGTAAAGTGTTTTTTTTTTATCTTTTGTGGAATCAAGTCAATGTGTGGAATCTAAGTTTTTTGTAATATGTGTATTCACAGAGATAGGGAAATTATTCTAATTACACTGCTTAATATAATTTAAGTGATACAATGATAACACATTTTTAACTAAATATTGTTTTAAATCGTATTGATTATTTAAATTTAAATGTTATTTTTTTTTTTTAATTACAAAACTGCTACTTTTTATAATACTGTTAAAATTTTGTGAAAAGACTTATAGACTTGATGTACTACAGAGAAAAAATTGTCACTTATCTTTAATGTTTTGTTTTCTATTATTTACTTTTATATTTATGTATATTATATTTATATTAATTCATATTAAATACATTTTGTTTGCTTTTTATAAGTTTATCTGTATGTATTATATATATATTATGTATATGTATTCATTGAAATAAATAAAAAAAAAAAATTTATAGTGTTTTTTCTTCATAAATAAGTTGAATAATGAAGAATTTTCTAAACCCAAATTATTTATTATTTATTCCTATTTTCTTACATCTTCAAGCTCCAGAAAACATTATGAAAATGACACTTTAATTTGGGTACTTTAATCATAAAAAAAGTACCTACTTCACACCATTGGTGTTCTTTGCTCTTTGTGTGAGTTGTTCTTGTGGGTGGATTGAATTTTAATGTAATCAAAAAAAAATTTTCTTACACCAAAATATTCACCTGGTAATTGATTGTACATATGGTTACTGATTAAAAATTTTGGACTAGTATTTCTAGTCGAACTCGTAATTAAATACATCCGAAAAAATAACACAGATGTGTAAAACCAATACATTCTTCACTTTCTCTCAGAATCTAAAATAAAAAAATTAACATTATTGTAAAATCACTTACTTTTTTACTCCACTCAGAATTTAAAAATAAGTTGTTGAGTACTTAAATAGTTTGAAATAGAGTTTTGTTATATTTAATGGCAAACTAAATTATTATTATAAAACAATTCGGACAATCACTGTATATTATGCAGAATTGTTTAAAAGTTATTAAAATTCAATGAAATAGGAGAAAGTTACATACTTATATTCTAATTGATTGAAACAAGCTTTAAAATATAAAATATAAAATAAATGTTACCTAAATTTTGTTACATAGTATGTAGCAAGTTTGAGCGTGGATATAATAATGAATTAAAAGTTTTAGATTATTAGTATTACCAGATCACAATGAATTAAATTATTGACCATTTAAACATTTTCTTGAGGGGGGGGGGTGACAGTTACTATCGCTCCTCTCTCAAATACGCCACTGCTTAAAATGATGTAAAATTTATGTCCTCAAGCAGTGGCAATCAGACGGGTTTTGTAGAGATGTAACTGTCAGTCATCTCATGAGTCCTTAAGTATTAAATCAATAGTTAACAAGTGATTATATCTAATAACTCGTATAACAAAAACAGACGTAATATCATACAGATATTTTTCATGCTTTCTTTGTTCAAAAAATAAAAGGAATACAAATATGTCAATTATTATTTTTTTATTTTATTAATAATTTTATTATTATTATGAAACACTTATCCATCATACAACATTTTTATTAAGCCTTCTTTAATTTTTGACTAAATTCATTATTTTTCATTTTGAACATAATTATTTAGTTATATTAAATAAAGTTACAAAAGATAAGAATAATTTATTAGCCATAAAGTATTATTTTATTACAGTATTTTATAATTCGTTATGCCCAATGTTTTCCACCGAATCAAGAACTATGAATTCGGTAAACGGCAACGTGCTCCAGAACGTATGGTTACCTGGATCTGATTGTTCTTGGGGTTCAAACGTTTGGTTTTGTGTGATCTTAATCAATTTTAATGGATCAGCTGGATTCTTGGACACTGGAGACCACACTGTAGAATTTCCAGCGTCTGGAATTCTGGAAAAAATAATTTATTATTTTTAACAAAAAAAAGTATAATCACCAAGAGTATCTGACCTGAAGAGCAAAAAATATTTGTGATGCGAAGTATGATTGGTTTTCTTGTCTATTCATTACTTCACTTTAATTTACTTTTTTTTATCTTATAAATAAAGTGGAAATAAGTTATTGAGAAAAAAAAGTGCTAGAAAAATGTCAAAAATTTTTTTTTTCACATTTTCAAAATTTTCTATTGTCAAAATGTTTCTCATATTGTTTGTCTATGTTTAAATCTTTATTGGACCAAAAAATGATAGTTTCTAAGTCAATTTTGTCAAATATTGGCCAGTTTTTCAAAAAAAAAAAAAATAAAAAATTGAGAAATTAAAAAAATGACTTCTCTAAAGTACCCACTAGATGCAAGTTCGGTTTCAAAAAGTTGCTGATCGAGACTTTTGGACAATTATTTCTATACAAAAAAGTGTTAATAGAAAAAAATAAAATAAATAAACATCATTGTAAAAATATTGTCTTCTTCACTACGTTCAGAATCTAAAATAGCTGATTTGGTAAACATTTTACTACTATAGTTCACATTTAAACTGATAATAGTTTGATACTTATTCGGTTTTAATTTTATTTTCATGAATCGTTCCCAGAACATGTTATTGGGTTACTTTTATTTGTGTTATTGAAAAAATGGGTACCTACTCGTATTTTGTTATTATTTAAAATGAATGATGACAATAATAATGTCTCACATTTTTAGGTCGTGTTAAATTATTAACCATTAAAATTTAAATAGACGTACCCTGTTTTGATAAATGATGACCATATATTCACCATGGATGGAATTAACTTGGCATCTTCAACATTGTCGTGAGGATTTCCAAACTGAGTTTTTATAATGTACATGGTATCGTCACCATGCGATACTCCTATTAATTAATACTGTAATATTATAATTCATTTTAATTTTATTAATTGATTTTTGTTTACCTAATCCATCAGAGCTTCCGGTTTTGGAATATATGTCTGAAAGTGAATATTTACCCCTATAACCAAACTCATAAAAGTAGACGGGGGATGTATTTTTGGAAGCTAAGTGCTTGGCTGTTCTGGCTACAGGCTCTTTGAACATTCTGTCTGACGTCATCTGTGAGATAAACAAAAGATAGTTGTAAAATGTAAATTTCTCATGAAAAATCTGTTTTATTTCCAAATAAGTAATTTTTGATATTATTAATGATAAAATAATTATTTTAAAAGCCGGACATACTTCGCACCATGGATATTCTTCGCTCCTCGGGTCAGATACTTTTGGTAGGTGTGTAGAATTTTAAAGAAACGATAAATCATTTCTTAAATAAGACGATTCTGAACGAATGAAGTTAAAGAACAATAATAGTCGTCATTTTCAACACACCCACCAAGAGTATCTGACCCGAAGAACGAAAAATGTGCGAAGTATGTCCGGCTTGCTTTTCTATACTTTCCTTTTTTTTATTTAATAAATAAAGAGAAAGAAGAAAAATTAATGAAAAAAATGTGTTTGAAAAATGCCTAAAATGTTTTTTTTTCATATTTTCAAAATTTTCTTGTACTAAAATGTTTTTCATATTAATGTCTATGTATGTTTAAATTTTCATAAAGTTTGGATCAAAAAATTATAGTTTCCTAGTCTTTTTTGTCAAATGATGGGTAGTTTTTTCTAAAAATAAATTGAAGAATTGAGAAATTCAAAAAATGACCTCTTTAAGGTACCAACTAGAGGTAAATCTGGTTTAAAAAAGTTCCTGATCGAAACTTTTGGGCAAATAGATCTATATGTGCTCATAGCAAAAAAAAAAACACAATAAATTTCATTGTAAAAACAATAGCTTTTCACTTCGTTCAGAATCTAAAAATTGATGGTATCAAATTAATGAAAATATATCAAGAAATCAATGATATTTCAATCAGTTGTATTTAATTGGTTAGTAACTTTAATGTCACACATAGGTATTTTGATATTGATATTTGAATCGATATTTAATAATATTTATGTGATGCAAGTACCTAGGTAGAATAGGTATCAATTCTTAACTCTTAAGTAAGTACTATATTATTATTTATTGAAATTTTTTGGAATTCAGATGTATATACAATATTTATCTGTATAATATATTTATTTATTTATGAATAAAATGTTATTAGATGGGGTATGAACTTAAAATAATAAATTATTATTATTTTATTCCTCACTTCTACTATATTGTTTTTAGTGTCAACAGACACGGTGCTGTTTCCAAAGTAAAATGTTTTGATTTTCTGTGCGACCTCAGGTCTTAGAGATTCGTCTGAAATTGTATAGTTGTAGTCAAGTAGGAATGGTAGAATTTCATCCCATTTCGATTCCATATCAACCAGAGTTTCATCGAGTGTCACTAATTCGGCCGAAGGATAAAGGCCATCATCCTGAGTGTAACTGAATAGTGATGGGACATCTTGGCTCGTTAATTTTTCAGGTAAATCCGTCAAAAATCGTTCTGCTCCAGCCGGTTCAACGGTCGGACCAAAAGGTGTGAAAGGATTGAATTTCCATGGCTTGTAACAATATTGAAAAGTCATAATATTTGCTATTATTTATAGTAAATCTTAAATAAAATGCTTACCATGAAATTCTTCAAGGACTCTGTAATAGCTAAAGCTGATCTCGATCGAAGACATTTTAACGTGTCTTTTGAATAATACGTTGGGCATCCTAAGATCTCCGCCAGTTGTTTGGTCTTATGAACAACATTTTCTGCGTATGCCCAGTGACAGAAAGCGCTTCCGCTTTCAGCAATTGCTCGATTGAATAAACCTTTATGTCAATTTTATTTTTTTATACAGTTACAAACAATATTTGACAAATTTTAGATCAAATCACCTACGTTAAAAATAAATTTGAACTTTGATTTAAACCTATACATTAAATGGTTTTTAACTGAATTATTCACGTATTAAGAAATTAACTTTTTTTATGAATGATTTATTAAATAAATTTAAATTACTACTGACATTTGTGAGGATTTGTGGTACCTATGTAGAAAGCAAATCTTTTTGAAATTGTCTATGAAATATTTTCATGGCTATTTTCAGTAGTTGGTGAAAGTTTCAAGTCCCTAGCTGCATTATTTTAAGAGTTATGTTAAAAAGCAATTTTCAATTTTACGGAAATTCATTTAATAGCATATTTTGCCGTTTTTTTGTCAAATTTTCCGTGTTTTTGTAAAAAGTATTGAGAAATTTGAAAAATGACCTGTTTAAAGTACCATCTGGGTGTGAATTTTGATCTATAAAGTTTCTGGTCGAAACTTTTGGACAAGTATTTCTATACGAAAAAGTGTTCACAGAAAATAATAAAAAAAAAAGTTTTTCGGAATTTTGAATTTCGTATAAAATGTAACAATAGTTAAGTAGGCCTACTCAATATGAAAATAACAGTTATTGCTGTCTATAATTAATTAAAATTCTACTCAGAATCGTTTTATTGTAGAAATGATTTATCGTTTCGAGAAATAACAACCATAAAATTTTCATAATATGAGTATATAAATGCTGTCGGTAATTACCAATTGAGCAGTCGGGTAAAAACGAGACATTTCAAAAGTTATATATAATATTTTTAAGTATCTATCATCTATATATTACAATGTAGATAATCGGTGAAAATTTCAAGTTTCTACGTTTCTAGCACCACCGTTTTTGGTCTTATACATTTTGATAATTTTTTCTAAAGTTTCGATAGTTTACTAAGAATTTCGAAAAAATCCTTTATAAAGTGCCGAGTAAATGAAATTTCTAATCTATACACATGGAGTACAAATGAAACTTTTGCTCGAGTTTTACCTACTATCGAAAAAACTGTCAAATGACGTCATTATAAAACTCTATAGCTTAGAATCAAAAATGACATTAGGAGGTTCAGGGGTGAACGAGACCCAATCGTCCCTCACCCCCCCCCCACCAGGACGCGTGACCTTGGAATTTCACCTATTCTGCTATTGTGTGATAATTCTCGTTTCAGAGACTCACCGCGTGACATGGGCGACAACATGTGGTAGTGGACGCTGGCACCACCGGCCGACATGCCCGCTATGGTCACTGCGCCCGGGTTGCCGCCGAACGCGGCCACGTTACGCTGGATCCACTTGAGCGCGGCCACCTGATCCTTGAGCCCGTTGTTGCCGGGCAGCGTCTCGTCACCGGTGCTGGCGAATCCCAGTGGTCCCAGCCGGTAGTTGATCGACACGTACACCATGTCTTCCTGATCCAACAGGTACTCCGGTCCGTAGCCATATCCCGCGCCGAACTGGAATGCGCCGCCGTGGATGTACACCACCACGTTCATCAGGCCGCCGGAAATGAGTCCGTCTTGGGGCAGCTGTGTGCACAGGGTTGTGCGCGTTAGCCGAAACATAATTATTTTTTTTTTTTTTTGGGGGGGGGAGTTAGAAACTATGACTCATGCCCTCGCACTACAACATTTTAGTTAATTCTTCGTTTTACAATGTCAAAATATCAAAATTTAAATTGATTTTATCATATTATGTGTAGTTGTAAGTTTTCTGTATTTTAGTTTCCAATAGTCTGTAAACCCATAGATAAAAAAAAAAAGTCAAGAAGTAATTGATGTCAAATTGTACACTTTTTTCTTGTTTCTTATTTCATATTATTATTATTATTTTTACTAGGTATTTTTTTAGGAAGACAGTCACCTAAAAACGTTTTTAGCGGGGCTGGGTCTGAAAAAGTTAATAAAACCATAATAATCGTCGGCCGATTGTCATTATTTGAAAATATAGGTTCACTTGATAACTATATATATATATGTACATATGTTTTATTTTCATTATTTTATTTCAATTGTCTTAGTTGATAATCTTCTACAATATTAAGAATCAAATCACACATAACGATGTTACAGCATATATTGTTTTATTTACCTAATTATTTATTTAGGTAGGTACCCTTTTTAAAGATTAATAAATCTTTGATTTGTCATAAATTTAGCCAAATGATACAACTTAATTCGGTATTGACTAAAATTACAAAACGTATTTTGTACCACCTATTTTGATATATTGATGGATAACACTGAGAGGACGTAATTAATTCTGCCTATTAATTTTTAGAATCAAAATATAAATTCTTCGAAAACAAATCAACCCCACGTAATAATTGGTTTTCAGCTACTCATTGTGACTTTTTAACCACGCGAAATAAACTCAAATGCGCTTCAGAATAAGCCTTTTATCAAGGCCGGATTTACTTAAATTACGCCCCTAGGCTAGTAAAAAACCAACGCCTCTACTTCATAGAACATCATTTATTCAATAAGAACTGAGAGTCCCACTCCTTATTAATTTACCAATTTTATGACTATATAAAAATGTAAAATGGATTAATTTAAAATTATTTTTAAGTCAACCTAAAAAATTAAGTCTTGAATTTTTATTGAGTAAGATTAGTATTCTAGTAGATGGTAAATGAAATTTGTAGATAGGAATTATATCTAATATCTACAAAAAAAAAAAAAGAAATCACCGTCCACGGCTCAGCGCCCTCCCAAGACGTGGCGCCCCTAGGCTATAGCCTAGGTAGCCTAGTCCTAAATCCAGCCCTGCCTTTTATGTTATAGTTTATATGGTAATAACTAATAAATAATATAGAATCGTAAAGTATATATTCCTTATAGTGATGTTATTATTTTATTAGTGATCCAATTGAAACAGTTTATATAATTATACTCACTTTTGGTGTATAAACATTAAGGTATAGACAATCCTCTCGGCCCTCTACTTTGAATGTATTGTGTACTAGTCCAATACAATTACTTCCCGGAATGCTGGCATTCCATGTACCTATCCATGGTTTAACTGGTTGTGGTTCCTATAGGATTAAACAACAATAATTATTGGTCTCAGTAAAATAATTTGAGATTGCTTTTCGTTTCCAATCACAGGCTTATACGCAATGTATAAATTTGTTTTGGTCGGATTTAAACTAGACTATTTTTCAATACATGATACTTAATAGTTGTGTGGATAGTTTTAGTTTGTTAAAATTTTAGTGTGCTCCAAAGGTCTTGCCACTTTTGAATATACAAAAAATGAAACATTCACCAACAACTAAAAATAGTCACGTGCATACCTCATAAAATTTTCAAAAACATTTGATTAATTTTCAGGTACTTAGTACAGAACTTTGAAAAAATTGTGAATTTTATTCGACCGTATTATTAAAAAATAAAGTTAAAGCTGAAAATAGCTCAATACCCTAGTATTCCCATAAAAACACCAAAATGTCAATTACACTTATTACAGAAAGGTTGACGGTTTTCTTAATTTTTTTATTTTTTTGTGTATACATTTTCGTATAGAAATACTTCCTACGAGAGGTAAAATTTTCTTAAGGTTGGCTTAATCGAACATTTTTTTATAAGTTCCTAAAGTTATAATTTCGGTTCAGATGACTGTTTATACAAATAAAGGCAAATTAATTTTGTTTATTATTTCGTAAAAAAATGTATTGTTTTTAGTGTGAAAAATTGTATACAAGTGAATTCATAATGTATAGGCCAAATTTTATTTACATTTTTATCAAAATTTCCTGAATGAATTTTCAATTATAATAGCTTTAAATTTTAAAACCTGGCGAAATTGATCATTCTCACGGATGAGAATCTTACCCGAGGAGCGAAGAATACCCATAGTGCGGAGTAGGTATGTCCTTTTTACAACTGTAATAGCGCTTATTTCTCATCAATAGAACTCAATTTTAGCGTTTGAATAAAAAGAAAAAGCAATATTTATATTTTCTAATTATTTTGTATAATTTATGAACTATCCAATTTTAACTGAAAATCACGTTTACGGCTTATATTTTGACGTTCGTACTAAATTTTCAACACGTTTTTCTCGTTTTTAGAAAAAGTATTGGGAATTTTGAAAAATGACTTCTTTTAAAATACCATAATATGAATAATTATTATATATAATAAATATTATGATTTTCGACCTTAAAAGTTACTGTATGAAAATTTTGTATATATGTATTTCTATACGAAGAAGTGCTTCTAGAAAAAGTAAAATACACCAGAGTGTACATACATTTTTATTACCAACACAATTAACTGTCAAATAAATCTTTATTTGGTGGAAATGTACTGAATAATTAGTTTATTATTTATCCGATGGATAAGCGTTATCTGGACAATTAAAAAAAACAGATAATTATCTATATTTTTTATCTGTCGAATAACTCGTGTTATCTAGCGGATAAATTGGTTTGAAAAATCGGGCTTAAGTAAAACTTATGGACCATAAAATTATTAAAGCAATATAATCTGTCTGTTATATTATTAAAGTATTAGCCGTTTTAGGTATACATTTACTGGGTATCTGTTATATAACATGATATCACTTGTTCAAAGTATTGAAGTACTCGCTAGTTTATAAATTCATTTTTTGTAAATGTCGTTATAAAATAAATCCATTTTTCCTCGAACACTTTCTACTATATTGACATATTGACACGGAAATATTTTCTTACACTCCGACTACTTGGAGCAGCGTTTCCCAACCTATGGGTCGCCAATTATTTTTAACGGGTTCATTAACAAAAAACGAATATAGTAAGGAGAAAATATCTAAATAAATAATAAAAATAAATATACAAAAATTAATAACAGACAATCAATTTAAAATATTTGTAACGAAACGTTATTTTTTTTGGTGTATACTGCAATCGATTTTGTTAGTTTTTTACTGCTATTTACTACTACTGCTACTAATTTGAGCAATAACATTAATTTTATCATTATAATACGTAATATTTTGTCAGCTTGTATTCATTTATAGTAATAATTCTGAATTATAAGTATTTTAATTAAAAGATTATTTGTAATATTAACAACAATAAGTATTCAGCATTTTGTGATAAATTTTTTCGCCTATATTAAATGATACAATTGCTTATAAACAATTATTGTTAACAATTATCATTAATGTTGTTCTGTTATTGTGCACCTGCTTGATTTTTTTTTCGTGGAGGAAATGAGTCGCCTGGTCAAAAAAAAAAAAAAAAAAAACGTATTGGTCGTCATTGTAAAAAAGGTTGGGAAACTCTGACCTAGAGAATACCTATTTGAATTTCGTATATTACCGCGAGTGATTGCGTTCATAAAATGTAATGTTTCGGAAAACATTGTCCGTTGTTGATCGGTGCTCTCGTGTGAACCAATCACGGTCGGTCAAAAACAAAAAATTAATAAATAAAAATCAGAATATTATGAAATTCTCCTCGCTTACCCGGAAACGGTTTTTGTAGACGGGCGGACTGGCGTACGGTACGCCCAGAAACGTGTACAACGGTCGGCCGCTGATGGCGGTGAAGCCTACGAAGCCGGACAACTCGCCGGACTCGACGCGCACCCTCGGCGGTGGCGGCGGCGTGGCACCGATCGTCGTCGCAGTGGTCGCGGTTGCGATGCCTTGCGAACGGCAAAAGACCAGTGCCAAGGTCAGCGCGTGAATCAGTCGCACAGAGACCATTTTCTTGTCGCCGTGAATGCGGGGGACAGGCGCACGTGTATAATATATTCGACCCTTAACGCAGAGGGCGGTGAGAAATGCCGCGGATAAAACGAAAAAAAAAAAAAAAAAGGGCGAATTTGCTTGGAAACGTTCCACGAACCTAACCGTCGTCCGCTTCACCGACTCGGGCGCGTATTCGTTGTTTCACGAAAATTTAAAATAATATTTAACAAGACTAGAAAAAAAAAAAAAAACTAAATTAGTATTTTAAGCGTTTTATTCTTTTATTAACGTACAGCGGTCTCGTTGACGTTCGTCTCTGCCACTACTCTCATCGCTCGCGAGTCGCAACAATAACGCTGTACGCGCGCGCGCGCGCACAAACACCGGTCGCGGCTGGCCGTTGATAAGCGACGACGCGATGGTAGAGCAATTAAAAATATTTAAATTTATTATCGCGGACGTTATCGCCACAGTAGCCACGATTGTGTACGCACATTAATTATTAAGTACACCGCAGCAATGAAGATACGCTCAACACGAGGAGGACGGCACGATTTAACGCAATAAAAAAAGTCCGACGCGACAATCTGTCAGAGCTTAAGTCGAAAAATTTAATATTGTTTACCCTTTATATTACATTATATAACGTTATGACTGTTGTGAGCAAATCAGCGTACAATTTTATGAAGAATTTTATTGAAAATTCAAGTGTTGTTTTTTTTTTTTTTTTTTTGATTTCGTAAATATATTGTACAAGAAAATAACAGAAAATTGTGATTTTGTTCTCAAAATATTAAATAATTACTGAAAAATTTCTGTATATAGTTTTTGTTTCCGTTTTTCGATTTATTTGTATTAGGTAGTCGATTTCAGTTTCAGTTGTTTATTGTTTACTGTTACGTATCGCGTGATTGATTTCAATCGTTTTTTGAATCGTATAACGTTAAAATCATAACGTTACAAAAACTCTAAGTTAAAACGTTCAACTTAAGTAATAATAATTCAATAATATTTTTTACCGTTTTACGTCAATTTTTTGACAGGTGTTCCTGGTCTTTGGAAAAAGTACTGTGAAATTTAAGAAATTCCCTTTTAAAAGTACTATCTGGATGTAATTTTGGATCTATACATTAGTATACATATATATTAAATATTTGAAGTGACATCGGTTGATGTGTAGAATATATAATAAATTATAATTTATGACCTATGGTGAAATTAAACATTTTTAGTTTCTGAGTAGAGTGAAGAAGCTAGTGTATTTACAATGATGTTAATTCTTGAATAATGAAGTCAATAACTTATAAGACATAATTACTGGCACCAGTGGCGTCGTTTGGAAAAAAGTACTGGGGTGGCAAATTGTTCAAAAAAAAAAAAAAAATCAAGAAACAAATGAATCGTTATCATATTTTTAATAGAGTAGAGATTTTAGAGATTAAAAATATATTTTAATTTTAGTAATAAATAAATAATTGTAAAT
>JAIPRM010003312.1:0-26546 GCA_025469315.1 Stegophylla sp. TES_Ste_2020 | reverse complement strand
TTTGCGCAAAAAAAAACAAAAAAATTAAACAAACACGACTCGCAATTGAATCGTTTATTTCAGAAACCCCCCAAACGCCAAAAATAAAATTTTGCATGTGCAAATTCAAAAGTATTTCCCCCTCCCCCCCCACTTCCTTGTAAGTTATTTAGCTAAAATTACACTAATATCCGAAATAGTAAGTAGTCAAGTATTTTTAGTTATTTTTGGGAATTTTAAAAAAATTGTTTTAAATCCATGACACAATTTTTATTGATTATCTCAAAAAGTGAAAAAGTGGATTTAGGAGGGGGTTTCTGGAATAAGCGATTCAATTTATACATGGTGCGAAATTTGTCCAGTTTTCTTCTCTGTGCTTTAATTTACTTATCTTTACTTTACTTTACTTTACTTTTTTTTACATTTAATATTGTTATCACAGTAATATTTATTTATACACGTCTACATAATATCTAATAGTATATTTGTTGTTGTTGATGTTATTAGTATTATTATTGTTTATTGTCATTATACTAAATTTGAACCGAAAACTATTTTATGAAATAAAGTACAAGTCATATAATAATAATTAGTACTTGATAATTTGTTTATGAAATTGAAAAATGTTTACACGGGTAAATTTGTTGCATAAGGTCTAAACGTAAAAATGAATTTTTTTTTGTTTTCATACAAACGGTCTAAATCAAATTTAGAATGAACAATTTGGCCCAAACAGACCTTTATGATATATCACGAATATAATTTACAAAAACGTTATTATTTATCGTACACTAAAATGTAAGTCGGAACGATATTATTTTTTTTTTTTTTTAGTGTTTAATGTCACACATTTTATTAGTAATGTATGTTTGTATCATATTTCATGCTAATATGTAGTTGAATATTGCGTTAAATAAATATAACTTCCGAAGATATTTATTACTTGTTTAAAGACACGTACACGATATACTTTCATTATTATTCCTAAAAACGCTCCTTTTCTTTTTAATTAAATTCTATTGCACAATAATGATATATACCCCTATGATATTCTATATATATATCTCATATAATAATGATATATATTATATGATGTATATTTTCTTATACGCAATTTATGGAGATAAAAAATCTATGAAAAAAATCATCAACACACTAAACTTAAAAACAAATAAAATGTGTGAAAAAAGTAATTGAAAATTGTTAAACATTATTTTGATAATAATTGTTACGATATTTTACATAATAACAAAGTGTTTTGTCGCGACATTATATTTTATTTTAATACAAATTGTTTGCTCACAAATCATTCGAAGTTTATCGCAGGAAACATAAGAAGATATATTTCAGACAAATTTCATAAATTTCGTTGAAGCAAGATTTACGGTCAAACACTTCACTAAAGCCTTTTTAAACCCTTGTTTAATACAATATACGGATGTAGTGGTCCTCTAAATATAAATTTAATTTAAATTACTGTTTATGAATCCAGAGTGTTATTTTAGTTTTAAATTAGATTTAAAGTTACTCTAATTCTACCACAAATATTCGTTCCCATTTTGTTTCGTTTTTATTACAAAAAGTTTTTGAATATATTTCAAGTTTGTTTTATAATGCACAATATACAACATACAACAAATTTAAAAAAATTGAGATAAATGGAGGATAGTTAAAGATTACTGTGTTAGGTAAACAAACCTTGTTTATTTATTTATTTATTTTTTTTTTTTTTTACTTACATTTCATTTTTATTGAATAATTACGATTTGATTTTAACTTACTTTTGCTTTGAATAATTGTTTTAATTCATATTATTACTATGACGTTGATACTAATAAACATTAAAACTGATTCGTGGTAAATGCACTTAGAATAAAAATGTATCAAATAAAGTATGTTCAATTTGATTGAAATAGTATGTCTAAAAATTATTTATCAAATTAACAAATAACATAATAATAATTTCTCGTTCATTCATCTCAAACATAATACGTACCTGTGGCACCAATAAACTTTAGTCTATATTAACCACATATTATTTTACGCATACTAGATGCCTTCATTAGATCCCTTTGTTCGAAACTCAAATTCCCTAAACTAACAATTCCCAAAACAATAACTGAACTAAGTTTTGTACGTTTCAGATGTTCTTTATGTTTTATCATTAACAAATGTGAAATTTATTACACAATATGTGTGTTTCACAAAGAAATGATGACAATATTTATTGTTATTATGCCGGAACAGTATTTAAAACCTGCATATAATTAATGAAAAAAAATAAAAAAATAAATAAATCAGATGATAATATTTTTGAATGAAACAAATAAATGGCTTCTTTATGAATTCAATCGACATTTTCATATTATAGTCATAAATTATCCTTATTATTATATTTATTTTTCAATTAGTAATGTTGATCTATAAATAATAAGTACATGTTATCTTTTTCTATTTAATGTTCTAGTGACATTCTTTATTGTTTTGTATATTTGTGCTAATAAAAAGGATTTAATACCCTGGGCTTCCACACGAGTTTTCCTCACTTAGACACAGTATTTCTTATACAAAATAAATTTAATGAAATTTTATCTAATAAATATTAATACAATAATATATGTTACATTATATAAATATAACTAATTATAATTTGACATCAAGGAAATACTTTTATCTAAAAATCAGATACACATCAACTGTAGACACGCTTTGTTTTTCGTGGAGGAGTTTTTTTTTTTTTTAATTGTAGTTAGATATAACTACAATTAAATCAAGATTTAGCATTTAAAATAAAAAAAAAATAATAATTTAATTATCACGTGAGTCAATTATAAACACTGTGTACAGGGGTCTCTGGGGCTGCAGCTCACTTGAAATTGATAAGCCGATATGTTTTTTTTTTTGTTACTTTCTCATTTTTAAAAATATTAAATTAATTTTTAACTCATTAATTGAGACAGATAACTATATTATTGCCGTCCTTAATACCGCAACGAAGAAGTAATTTTATAAATAGTAACAAATCAATTTAGAAAAAAATTTCAAAAATGAGGCGAATACATAATACCAGTAAACAAAGTATTGAAAAGAGCCGAACGTATTTCGCACCATGGGTATTCAACGTTCCTCGGGTAGAACTTGATGAGTGTGTTAAATTTTGAAAAAACAATAAATCATTTTATTCGTCAAAACAATTCTGAGGGAAGCTTCAGTTTTTACTTAAAAAAAAAAATTAAAAAAATAGTTTGATGAGAAAAATTTTCACGTATTATAAATATTTTTTGACCAAAATATTTTTCATACTTTAGATATTCTTCTATCCATATTTAAATTTACCTAAAAAGTATGGATACGAAATTTAAATTTTTTACAATTTTAAATGTATTTTCGGTCTAATTTCAAGTAGTTTTTCACAAATTTGTATAAACTATTGAGAATTTTGAAAATAATCTTTTTAAAATATCATTTTAAAGCCGAATTCTGATTCAAAAAGTTGCTTAAATAGACAGTCAAAATTTTTGGATAAGTATTTCTATACTATATAAATAAAGGAGCGTTTTTTTTTTTTTCGTTAAATTTAATTTTCGATTTTTCCCACAACTGACATTATAAAAAAGTTCTGACTCGTGGAACAACCGCATTCGTAAATGCATTTGGGTTATTTTTCACGACGAAAACACGTTTCCAAAAACGCGTAAAGTGTAACAAAAATACGTGTAAGTACCAAAAAAAATCTAAGCCCACCACGTGACGACAGTACATGGGCGGCACGTGTGGACTTATACATATATCATCAGATCTATACTAATGACAACACTTACACGCTGATTTTTCCGGTATACGACGGGTTACCGGACCGGCGGCGGTCTAGTCAGATCCATCGCGAGAAAAACGCACCCCAACGATGGCGGCGGCGGACGTACGTGTGAAAATTTCAGTTTTGTGTGAATAATGTAAATGTAATATGAAGAAAAAAATTAAAAATTAAAAATTTTTCAAAAAGCGTGCACAACGTTTTTTCTTTGTTATTATTTTTTTTTCTTCGACGAATGTATTATAAAATAAATTGTTATTATTACGTACTATTAAATATTATATTTTTTTTTCGTACATAAAACGATGGCGGGAAAACGCGAAACGAAAAGAACACCGGCAACGGGGAATAATAGTTTCGAATATTGTTCGTCGTGTGACGCGTTTCGGACGGATTGTCGCGTACGGAAAAAAATAATGAAATATGTTTTTTTTTTTTTTTTTTTTTTTTTATATATTACGACACGATGTAATAATAATATTATTGTTGTTGTTGTTGTTGTCGTCACGACTCGGACATCGACGGCGGCGTCGGCTTGCGAACGGTCGCGATACCGAAACGATACTAATGCGGCGCGGCGTGTGACGACGGCGGCGACGGTGGCGATCCTCAGAGGCAAAACGCGCGCGAAGGCTGTTGCCGCGGCGCGCGCGAGTCGCGTGTTCCGCAGGGATCATGCGTGGGCCGATCGGGGCGCCGGCGGGGAGGGTCCGGCCCCCACCTCCCCGGTGTGTATAATACGCGCACATAATAATATTTTCGCGTACTACGGAAAACGCGACGTGTGCGGCTTCGCGTGTTACGCGAACAGGGTGATTCGTATTAAGCACGCTTAACCACCCCCCCCTTTTTTGGCCTCCGGCCGTCAAAATGGAAAAAGTCGGATTTTTTTTTTTTTTTCTGAAGTTACTATAAAACCATGTTGTTCAAAATACTCTTTTTTTCACGTCACCCTAAGGGACGTCCTGTGGTAATAGAAACTTTTTTTTTTTTAAACACAACTTCCCCCCCTATTTTGACTACGGAATTTTATTCGTCGTCGTTTTCTGCGAACTTTCGATGTATTAAAATCAAAAATCGAACGAATAGTTTTTGAATTATTCAATCATTAATGATGATTAGGGTTCGGAAGATATTATAATATAGGAGTTGCATATTGTTCTTTATGCTGTCGATTTATAGCAGACCAAGCAATACAATTAAAAAATATCAAAAAAATTGAAAATTAAAAATGCATATTTTGCATATTTCGTTAATTTTAGAGAAAAAGTGCATATTTCATCGATTTTCATTGATTTTTTTCATATTTGTATGCATATTTAATATTTTCTGAAAAATTATCATTTTTTCTCATCCTTAACCACCAATTTATTTCAAATAATGTTACATAACATAACGCTAATAACGCGAAAAACGTTTTTTGGTTTTTTATACTCGTAGTATATTATATTATTTATATTATAAAACGCAATATTATTTTGTAATAATATATTGTTATTTCTTATTGTCTACTATAAAATATATATGTCTACATTTAACGGCGCGGTTCACAATTAATCAGAGATACCATACAACGTACATATTATTATTTATTTCGTATTTCACAAATAATGAAAAAATATTGTATAACCATTTTTTCAGTTCAATAAAATCTCAAATGCCAACCGGTTACGCGCCGTATTTAAATTATACAATTATTTTAGATATTGGTTTTTAGAATTTTTTTCGTGTATATTAATAAATAAGTCATAAACTTTTAATAACCAAATAAATATTTATTTTTTTTTGCATATATCACATTTTTTCATGCATGTTTTATAATTTTTTCGCACATATTTTGCCTTTTTGGGCTCCTGTAACTTTCGAACCCTAATAATGATAGTCTCTTGTACACGTAATATTTTAGTTACTTATGTTGAAACGGAAAAAATTACCCGAATAAAACTTCGTAGTTAAAATATAAGATACCATTTAAAAAAGAAAAGTTTGGATTGCCTGGAGACATGTAAAAAAAAAAAAAAAACTTAACAGAAAACTTATTTTTTAAATATAAATTGAACATTCCAAAAAAAAAATTCAAATTTTTCCATTTTTACCAACAAGAAAGGCGGTGAGCGTTCATAATAATTAATCACCCTGTATATGCGTGTATCTATAATGCGCGGATGTATTTACACGCGCGCGTATGTGTGTAAATACGGACTTGTGTGTGTGTGTGTGTGTGTGTGTGTGTGTGTGTGTATACGTGCGTGTATAAATGTACCAGTGTGAGTGTGTGTACAAATACCGAGTGCGTACAATAGGGGCTCGGATTACATCGTTTAGCATCACGCCGCTCCCTTTTATGTTAGAATTTTTTTTTTAATCGAAAGAGCATTGACGACTGCTGCAGTTCTCTCCCCCCCCCATTTCCTAGCGTCATCCCTCCTGCCCTCGACCCCACACACGCCGCGTCCACCCTTCGCGCGCGAGGAACGTCAACGCGCACGTGCAAACTCCACGCAACCGACTAATAACATTATGTACGCGCACGTTACACACTGCCACTACCGGTTCGGCGAGAATTGAGAACAATAATAAATGTAATGAAAAAAAACTCTGTTTAATGAGTGGCGTACGTTCGACGACATACGGTCCTCCGGCTGTTGTCGCTCTGTTGTGTGCAGACTGTGGCGTTAATTTCACGGTGGTTTCAGCACTATGGTGGGTGACCGCCGCACAGTGAGCCAAACGACAAATATTTAACGCCGGCCAAAACGTATTTAAATTCCACGTCGCAAAAAAATCGTTTTGTTTATTGTTTCGATCTTAATAATATTCATGATGAGAAAATATTATCAGCGATAGACAACAATTCATCGCGGTAGTTTGTTGAGTGAGAGATATTGACCATAAAGCAGTGTTTCTCAAAGTATGGGTCGCGCGACCCACTGGTGGGTCTCGAGCCAACTTTCGGGGGGTCGCGAGAAATTTGTTTAATTATATTATAGTTTCTCAAAAAATTACGTTTTTAACCAAACTCCACTGTAAAAATGATGTAGTGGCACATTTGTATACATTTGTAAAATTTTATTCATTATAAAACAATTAATTTATAAATTAATAAAGTATTAATTTAATTTTGATTTTTAAGAACTACCTTTTTGTTCTGAAAATGTAAAACTAGGGGGGTCACGATAGGTTTTTGAAAAAAAATTTGGGTCGTGGTCCTAAAAAGATTGAGAACCACTGCCATAAAGTCATAAATCTTTGACACGTCGTACTCATACCGCTGTTTTGGCTCATATATATATACATTTATATACTTAATAATAATTTATCGATTTACGAAAACGGTAATTTTTCATTCAAATTGAATAACGTCCGTGTACGAGGCGAGTAATATTTCTTATATTTATACACAGTCACAACTAGGGCTCGGAGCTTGTAGGAGCCAAAAAAAAGGCAAAATATGCATGAAAAAATTGTAAAATATGCATTAAAAATGTTAAATATGCAAAAAAAATTATTCTAAATTCTAAAAATAAAATACAACAGATGTTGCTACAATAAATTAAGAATATACATAATAACTATTTATAACTGAGAAAAAAATTATAATATCTGGTTGGCATTTTTGACATCTTATTGAGCTGAAAATAAAATTCAAAATATTTTTTCAGTATTTTTAAATTACGAAAACAGTACATGTTTTCTAATACCTGTTAAGTTATTACATTGAACCACCAATACTTTTTTCGAAATTGAAAAAAATCAATTTTTTTAGAAAAATATTAAATATGCATAATATGCGTATAAAACCAATGATATATGCACTTTTTTAGCTAAAATTGGCAAAATATGCATTTTTAATTTTCAATTTTTTAACTCTCCATTGTATACTACAGATTTCTAGCTAGGTCTGCTATTAATTGACAGCATACAGTCTACAATTCCTACAACTTCCGAGCCCTAGTCATAACATTATACAACTTCCATGTGCATGTGATTTGTGAAAAAACAAATTTAGTTATAAAATTAAAATAAAATTGTATTCTTTAAATAGTCTGAGAAAATTAAGGAGTTGAATAAAGGGAAGCTATTTTCATCACAGGTATATTTTTTTATATTTAGTTGATTTTCAATTACTGTCGTAATTCGCCAATATTACAATATTAATATTTGAGGTTTTGAGCGGAGCGATTATTGCGCTGCGTGACGGTAGCTATAATTGTGTTGGTGATAACGATACGTTATGCATATTTCTATATTACATAATGTTTAGTGCTATTTTATATATATTTTTTTATAAATGTGTAAATTTATATCAAATTATCTCATTGGAAATTAAAAAGTTTTAAAAATGATTCATTTTACTTTGGTATTTTGTGTGCTTTGCGTTTAATGACATAGACGTAAATAAACGGTTGATTTTAAATTATACGTTTAATAAGTATATAATTTTTACTTAAGTATATAATACGAGTATGCAAAATTTATATTTGTTTTAAAACCGGTTTCAAGTAGTGAAAAAGCTCAAAACCCTTCATAGTTTCTACATTAAACACGGATTTATTTTAGTTTTACGACATGGTATTTCGAATTTATTTTAATTAGTGTTTGGTAATATCATAAAAAAAAAAAAAAAACAATAAAATGGAGAAAACAGGATTTTTCTCGGTTTTTAAAAAAAATTTAATCGTTTACAGGTACCTATGACGAGGTCAATTCCAATTCGTTTTTGGAACGCAATGGCCACGGGAATATCAATGGTGTTTAGAACAACAATTATTGAGTTCTACTCAACAACCGAATTGGCGAGATCAGAATAGTTGAGACCCAGACCAAGAGTCTGAACGTTATTTCAATAGTGTCACTCGTGTTACGTGTGACTTTCGGTCATCGGCAAGAATGACAAAGCCGAACGAAATATATATTTTGCTAAACCGTGATCGTTTCGCCACACGATTTTCTCTTCGCTGTCCCACACGACTTTTCCGTACGAGTTATTTGCAAAAAATCACCAATCTGCACCGTGATTTCCTTGGTCGGCGCGCACATAACCCTAAATCGACCAATTTGCTTTTATACTACCGTTCTGTTGGGGAGAGGACAAAGCATTGTTCACGGTTTATTGATCGACCAGGCGAGTATTTGCCCTGTGTTTCACACACAAAACGCAATTACAATGGTCCTCCATGCCGATTTTGACCTAGGGGCCTCTGCCAACCGAAGTCGTGTAGTCCTATCGGGGGAAAAAAAAAAAAACATATACATACGTTGTACTGTTGTATCAGACCAGACGTCTGACCAGAGAACAAGCAGTATGCAGCACTGTGTACTCGATGTTAGTGTAGAGTAGGGTGACCATATTTAAGAAAATAAAATACAGGACAAAAATATTTTTCATAATATTTTTAAATAAATAAGTATTTATTACATATATATATATATATATATATTTTATATTTTTAAATCGTGAAAAAGTATAATTTTTAAACTTCCCTATTATAGATTAAATTTAAATACATAAAAATATTATTTTGAAAAACATAATTAAACTAAATCGATACTTCTTAAACTTTCTTCAAATCCTTTATTCGTGTATATTGCATACTTTACTTTCTAAAAAAACTTGTAAATTAATTTTACTATTATAATTTATTTAATGGTATCCACAAGATTTCTAGATTCTTACATTATTTTATTCAATAATTTCATTTAAAAAATTTCAAAAATTTTAAATCAACAGTAAGTCAAAAAAACGGGATTAATATGGGACAGACTTGAAATTACGGAACAAAAAACGTCCTAAGAGAAGTTTATGAGGACAACAGGACGCAGAGCCGAAATAAAGGACAATCCTGTATAAAACAGGACGTATGGTCACCCTAGTATAGAGATAAATTCGAAAGCTAAACGAAGACGTGGTAAAAGTGTCGTGAGAACATTACATTTTTTTTTTTATTATTATTTCATAACAAAACCATTTTGTTTGCTTAATGGCAATCGAAAATTTCGTCAAAATGAAACTTAATTAATATGTCCTGTTTTAAACTTAATTGGAAATAATACAATACAATTAGAAACACAAACATATTTAAATTTTAAATGGTGACGGTACGTTAGTTAAAAACAAATTGAAAATGCATCAACAAAGTTTCTAAACGAAAAACCAACATCAAATTACCGAATTTCACGTCGCAATTCTGTATAGAACAAGTTGTATGAAACAGTAATTATTTCGCACTCACTGGTAATCCAATTATTGTGGTTATTACTGAAATTTAAAGGGTTCTGTAATTCGTGATAAATAATTCAATAATTTTATTCATAACAATGAATACTGCAATTAAAACCACTGACAACCGCCAGTCTGAGCGTAAATTAATAATTCTATCGCGAGTCACTCTTTCCCATTGGAAAATGTCATATTTCATAAACCCAATCGAATTGTTTGTTAAAATCATAGATATTTTTATTTTTATTCTGATTTTTTAGATCAAACACGAATTATTTTATTGGACTATAGAGTATAATCATCTCTAAGTATCCATTTATTTGAAAACAGTTGAAATAATTTTAACGATATTGAAATTTTTAAGCGAGTAATAAGTAAGTAAAATATGTGAAAGATAATTATTTTGATCGAAACAAAACTGAAAATTAGAAATTATTTAAAAACCGACTAATGTAACAATATAAAACGAAAAATTTGATTACCAATCTACACACGAATTGTATACATTTTACTGATTTACTTTTTATTAAATATTTTAAGCATTTTTTTTTTTTTCATCAAAATCAAGTCGTCTGTTTTTGATTATGGAACAAAACGTTCTTCGACATTTTTTCAAAACCAATTTATCGTTTACGATTGGTGTCGTATGTTTTTAGAATATTTTATTAATTTTGGGGGGGGGAGGATTATACTAGAAATGCGGGTCGGTCGATCTGACCAAAGCTCCGAAACACAAAATCGGTTCTGCCACACGCGAATTAACCACGTTCGCCACGTCCTAACCTAACCTAACCACGTGCGGTCTTCGCGTCATCTTGAGAGCGAAATTTCTTCGGTCCGCTTTGTACAACCGAGTCACGGACTTCCCGAGCAAAAGTTTACGGTTCCTATCCTCGTATCGTGTACCGTCACTAACGGTCAACGGACGTTAATTGGCCCGAAACCGCAATTAATGCCCAGCGCATCGTCACGTTACAGGGCCCTAGAATCGCTGTAACACAATAATTATCATAATCGTATATTAATTACTATTATTATATTATCATATAAATAACGCCGTGATGAGATCTAAAGTCCAAAACCTAACGATTTGGATCTATGAAAAAGTGTAATAAGTAACAGAGTAAAGATTTTGTAACTCTATAGACGAATTGTGATTGAAAAAGTTGATGGTCAAAACTTTTTGCCAAGTATTTCCATACGAAAAAAATACTTATGGGAAAAAAGAAAAATAAGCATCATTGTAAAAACACAAGCTTCTCGACTTCACTCAGAATCTGAAATGATTTAAAACCAATAGTACAAAATATAATTTCAATCTCTCTCTCAAAACTAATATTATCCATCCTTTTCATATTTCCTTTTTCTTTTTCTAACTATCACTTATCTAACTTCCTTTGGCCTGGTGCAATTAGCTCATGAGAATCCATTTTTTCCATTAAACTTATTATTTTTTTTCTTTAATTATAATTAACATTAATATGGTTATAGTATAACTACTCACCATTATTGTCATAAGTTGTATAGTTTAAATCACATTTCTGAATTACTTTGACATTTGTTTTGTACTTCAACGTGCTTTGCTCATAATAATTAATAAACAAACAAAATATACAAATCATCTTCCCGGGTGTAAACCGATTTGTGGAGTGATATGCAATAGTCTCTGCGTGTTATGGTAAAATGTATTAAAGTTTTTAACATGTTTTAATATGTATATGAAAATTTTTTTGGATATTTACATTTAGAGAACGTTTTTTTAAGCTCTGGAGTCATTGATTCGCGTGAACTAAGTGTTCGATAAAAGTATACTTGACCTCAATCGTTTACGAGACAGAACGATAATTCCATAAGAAATTGTCATATAAATAAGTCTGTGTTTAAATATAATAATTTATACACAATTAGAAATTATTTCTATTAATCATAATTATTATAAATGTACATAAATGATACAACTATATATTGTGGCGAACTTTCATGGGACTTGAGATCAACCTCTGAGTTATCCTACTACCCTATCACGATCGACATTTCACCTAATTTCATAAATTATCAAATAATAATAATAATAATAATAGAACTAAAAATGATCATTTATGATTTAGTTATATTTCACTGATTTAATATATATATATATAACACACATTCCCTTAACTTCACACTCGATTCCATGTCACTTCTTTTTTTTACTCCTTAAAATTTTAATTACATAGTGTATCTATGATCAAATCGCATATTTGTAATTAATTTTGAACCGATTTGTGGGTTAAATAAAGAAAAACTTTCTTTTTTTTTTTTTAATTCAACGCAAGAACAAAAGGAGTAGCGATCGACTAGTTGCCTTGTTGGCCACCACAGGTGTATATCGAGTTACACCTTTGCCCGGTTCGTGGTGATTACTTAAAATATTTACAATTGATTGAAATTTTAAAACGCTCGATTAAATAGGTGAAAAAATAATAATAATAATCACAGATTATCTTAAACCCAGTTAATATTAATTTGATTCGAAAGTTTGTTTCCCCCTCCCCCTCCCCCAACGAACCGTATACGTTTCACGTTTCATATAATATTAATCATTAGTTTACACCGCAGAGGGCGTTACGTGTCACGTTTAATGAGTCAATTATTTTCACGGCCGACGACAGCCCTTCATTAAATATAGATCGAGTATTTTTCACCGGGAGATACGATTGAGGAGAATAGAGTTACTACTCTATACGGCAATTGAAGATTGGGAAAAATCGCATCCCGACCCCTGTCAACGGTCGCACAATAATAATATATTGTCACCTGAATCAACAAATCGACTTGCCCTTTTCTCTCCGCGCACAAACAACCGAGACGTATCACAACTACGTAAGAGCTCGCACGGGGGAATCCATCAAAAATGTCAACGGAATAACGCCCGAAATACGTACTACCAAGTTCTGTGACCTGATATTATTCAAATATACTATAAACGTATATGTATATATAAACGTTTACGATTCTGTAGATACGTATTAACTCGAGGTGTTAATAAAAAAATACAAATAAAGTTTTGAAGATGCTGTTAATTAAAACATTTTAACTATTGTATATAAACTTTAAAATAGTACATAATTGTTTTACATCACGAATCGTGTACACTTGGAATGCTAAATACTTGTAAAAAATTTGGCTAATGAATGTTTTAAACTTTTTAAATGCATGCGATTATTACTGGTAGCGTCAAAAGTATGTAAAATTAACATAAAAAAATTTAAAAAAAAACAGAAAATACTTCGCACCACGGGTGTTCTTCTTCGGATGGGATTTTCTTGGTGGGGTGTATTACATTTTAAAGAAACGATAAAACAATTCTTCAATAAAACGATTCTGAGCAGAGCTTCAATTAATATAAAATGATAAAAAATTGTCGATTAGGTTATATTTAACAAATATTATTTAATAATGTTGAGTGCTCCATAATTGTATGTGAACGTGTGTGTGTTTGGTGTGGGTGTGTGTATGCGTGTGTGTGTGTAAGATAATAAATGTCATTATAAATATGAAAAAAACCAATAAAATCTATTTTTATTATAAAATAAAATCTATATTTATTTAATGCTAAAGAAATTATAAATAATTACTAATAATATTGAGTTATTTATATGAAATCCTTAATTCGATTTTTCTTTTGTATTTTTGAAAACTGAATGTCTTAAAAACGGTTTAATAACACTCAGTGCTTAATAGGTTTCAGCTAAAAAACAACTCATGAACTTTAACGATTTATTGAATATTGAGAATCCCTAGTGTTATTTTATAACTTGAAATAGAACTAGGATAAATTAATTAATATTTTACATTGTCCTTAATTTAAGGACTATGATGTTAATAGTATGATTGTAAACATTCGTATGAATAATTTCGAGCCAATTATTTAATATAAATTTTAGTGTTAAACAATGGCAATAAAAAAAATGGTAAACACCTTATAAAATCTGGCAACACTTTAAGTGGATGTTGGCTGGTTGCCCTCGTCCTCTTGAAAATTATCTTTATCGAGTAAAAACTCTCTACAAATCTACAAACAGCATTAAACAAGGTATTATGCCAAAAAAAAAAAAAAGTTTGTGCACTTAGTGCTAGAAAGTTATTACCTAATAAAATATATAGTATTTTCGAAAAACAAAACTATTTATTTAAACAAATTGCTTGTACAACTAAAGTATAAATATTTTTTCACTACCAAGTACGTAGACTAATCAAAATCTTAAATATACGATAAAACTATATCATAACAAAAAAAAATTACTAAGTATTAAGTTATTTTATAGTTAGGATTATAATATTTTCTTCGTGACTTTTGATTAGCTCCCTAATAGTTAACATAACATAACATAGTTTAAAAATAACGAAATAAACTCAAAATGCAAACAAACCATGTGACTTATTGCAACTTGAAAATCTCTACGCTAATATCGACTAAAATTATAAAATTAATCTCATTGTCATTGTACAATGTAATTAGTTATACTCGTCTGATATTGAAATAATATGTTATTGGACTAGCTCAAAATGAACGACGTCTATAGATCTAAATTTTTCCTCCGCCAAATTTGACAAATGACTGTACGCGAAGTCGCCCTTAAACCCCCGGAGGGGTGGTAAAAATTAAAAATAAACGATACCGTCCGGTGCAGTGGTATTCGAACCACCGACGAGATTCCACGAGGTAAACACAAACGGCTAATGTCGGATGAATACGGTTTTTAATGTCTGAGCCGCGCAGAAAGGAATATTCATCATTTGGCTCGAGCCTTGGGGAATTAATATGGAGCTTAATTACGCGCCAACAAGATTCCGTGTACTTTACTGACAAATAAACTAGGCGTAAAACCGCATTGGCCACAGCTACGACCAAGCGTTCTTTTAAGAAAAATGGAACGGCATCGAACTCTCGCTGACCGCTGACGTGTCGGCCTTAAAAGTTTTTTCAATATAACACCGAGTCCATGTACCCTCCGCTCCGAATCGACACCTTTTCTACAGCGTTTATTGTTAACAAAAGCGTATTATTCAATAACAGTTCGCGCGAGAGACGTGCACGGGGTGAAACGTGCGCGGATTTAATTTCAAAAACGTCAAACAGCATAAAAGAACCATTTGTTTTGCTTAATTTTCCTCAGCTCACAATCACTGTGTTTTATTGTATTAAACTTCGTGAGAACGATAGTCTATCGATACAGAACAAATAACAAATCGAAATCCGTAGTAGGGCGGTAAAAATTGTGCTTCTGTAAGATTTTGTACTCGAATTTCAAGTCTAACAAACCAAAATGACACGTTTTACCAAAATAATTACTTTTATAGTGTGATCTTCGGTGAAAAATATTTTGAATTGAATTTAAATAAATTATGAATTACGTACATTTTCCAAAATGTTTATGCACAGCATAGGTGGTACAAAGATATTTATGTTACATTTATTTGATAATCTATAGCCAATTATATAAAATTAAAATCGGAAATTATTAACTCAAAATAAGAAAATATTACATTTATATATAATACGTTCATATTGTAGGAACTAGAAAAACATTTAACATTTATAATTCCAAAAATTTAGATTAAAAATAATATAAAAAAACCGATTCCGTATTTATTTACTATCTAAAACTAACTAGATATTAAATACTAATTTTTTTTTTTATAAGTGTTTAAATCATATCATTTGAGTTATTATTAAAAATAAAATTTTTAATCAATATTTGGCTCTAGATTGTTATGCAGTTATAGTATAATAATTGAACGTCCGCTCAAAATCATTTTATTGAAGGAATAATTTACGTTTCTTTAAAATCTAATATATACACGAAGAATATCCCACTCAGAAAGTGAAATATATCCATGGTGCAAAGTATATGTCCGACTTTCTTTTTTATTTTATCTTTTTAATAGGTATGATAAAATGTTATGCACATGAAAACAATTAATTTTGAGAAATACTGGAAAATATTGTTCAACTGATTCGGTATTGCTAAATCTATGAGTATTAAGGAACAGGTGAAGAACAAAAAAGCTACGATTTTTTATTTGTATTTTAATTATTGCAAATAGAAAACCGTTTGTCATTGTTCATATTATGCTTCATTGAAAATAATTCGATAAACTATATTCGCTATATTATCAAGAATTAAATCTACTGACTTTCCGATTAATTTAAATTCTGACGAAATAATTTGTGTTTCTTACAAATAAGAAAACAAAACAAAAAAAAAAAAAAAATGAAGATTAAATAGGAGGTGGGCTGCGAGAGATGAAACGTTCATTATTATTAATTCAACTCGTGTCGCACAATAGTTTTATTTACTAAATCAATAATATTTAAGACATAACCATTTTGCAATAATAATAAAACTGTTCCAATAAATGTACAATAATAATCTTCGAGTTAATCTACGAGAAACCAATAGGTTTATCAGTTTCCGATCGACTATAAAACTTTATTTTGTCCGCGGCCCAACAAAACGTCATTATCTGTTATGCAATGAAAAAGAATCCTTTTTCTTTTTCTTTTACTTGGGGGGGTAGGGAGAGAAAAAATTATTATTCACGATGGCTCCGCGCCAATATCCATACGACGCTATTTCTTCTCTTCTTTACATCTCTATATTATACCCTTTTATTCTCACTGCTCCGGTATTGTTTTATTCGAATCTTAATATAATGAAAATTTTCTAGACGTCCCCTTTTATTCCTCCGTCTCACTTGTGTTTTATTTATTTATTTTTATAGCGTCTCTCTTGAGATCTTATCCCCATTTGCCGTTATTCTCATTTAAACCGCACGCACACATACATATTACTCCATCATATTGTGTGAGTGCGTTTGTAGGTATATATTTTGTACTGTGTGTGTGTGTGTGTTTGCACTATTCGTATAATATTATGAACACAAATACGCGTACACGCCATATTGTTTGTCGAACAATTTTATCTGGAGATCTGACGACGTTTTGGCTATAGTGTTATGCGTTCTCTCCGGAATTGGACCGAGGGGAACGACGAAGGAACTTGATAAATGGTCTAAAACGGATCTAATAATACTGCCACCCTATTACCTCTTTAGCCCCGGCCCGAACTGCTGCTGCTGCTGCTGCTGCTGTTTATATCCGTCCAATCCCCCCCTCCCCCCTCCCCCGCTCTCCAGAAGGAATCGTGTGCTCAGACGGAAAACAAAACTTCATTCGTTTTAAACAAATTCCCATTTCGAACGACTATACCCCGTAATTTCAACATAAATCAAATTGCCGTTTATACGACAAAATTAACGCACGTGTAATAATTAATCAAATAATATTGTGTTCTGTACAATTTAAACGGGAGAGTGACAGTTATGAAAAATAAATTAACAAATAATTATTATTCTAAAAAAACTAATAATAATAACAATATTTTAACCGACTTATATATATATGTGATCAATCAGGGGACTCGGGAGTTGTTTCAGTCAAGTATTTTTTTTGTTTTTTTGGTATATTACTGAGCAAGCTTTAAATTAAATTGATTTCCTTAGACTTCAAATTAAATAAGAATTTTTTTCATTATTTTATTTTAGTTTATTTTATAAATGTGACAAAATAATTTTGTGAATTTTAATATATATAAAATTCATAAAATAAAAACCATCGTTTTTAGTTTAAAATCAGTTAAGTATTTGATCAACTGTAGAAAATTCTCTACATACGGCTTCCAAATTACTATGCTCAGACGTTTTTCAAAATATTTTAATAGCATTAGTGTTAAATAGTATAACTGCGTACTACAGGCGCATAGCCAGGATTTTATCGTGAGAGTGGTTTGCCAAATTTTGTTTGTAGACTTACCTATATTCACGTAAAATCCCTAAAGGGTTACTATAATTTTGTGTAATGAAAATTTCTTTGTACGTATAAAATGTAAAAAATAAAATCATTATCACGAAAATTGTTCTAAATTAATTTTATATTTTAAATTACATATTGTATTACATATAACATAATTTACATATAAATTATTTGGATTGTTAAATACTATTTATAGATACCTTTTACTAGTTATATTATTAATAATTGGTCTTATAATTTGCCAGTTTATTTTTACATTCTGAACGAAGTGAAGAAGCTTATGATTTTACAATGATGTTTATTTTTTTTTCTCTTTCTGTAAACACTTTTTCGTATAGAAATTCTTGTCCGAAAGTTTCATTCAGTATTTTTATAGGACCCACACCCAAATGGTACTTTAAAGAGGTAATTTTTCAAATTTCTCAATACTTTTTCCAAAAACGGCGAAAAACTGTCGAAAAATTGACGAAAAACGGCAAAATACGCAATTACCGAAATTTCTGTAAAATTGAAAAATTTTGACATAACTTCTAAAATCATGCAGCTAGGGACTTGAAATTTATACCAACCACTAATAATAGCTACGACAATATGTTATAAAAATTTCAAAAAGATTCGATCAATTTTGAGTTAAGTACGGCATTTTGAAAATTTCTCATTTTTTGTTAGTTTTTATGTAATAAAATTTTTGATTTTTTATATTAAGACTTGAAAATTTAATATAACCTCACTGACATATATGTCTAATTTACCTGAAAAAATCTCGAAAATCGTTAGTCAACTTTTTTTTTTTTATACCCGTTTGAAGTTAGAATTTCGACTAAATTCGTTAGTTTTACCTAAAATTACGCACTCTGACGTACATATAAGAAAATTGGCCCAACCGATTGTTTTGAAATTTGGTGATAGAGAATTTCATTGCGAATATTTTGGTGCAATAAAATTTCTTACGGACAAAGAATTATACATTTTACAAGGGTTTGATTGAAAAAAAAAATCGGAGAAAGTACGGATAAATTACCTGTTTTATTACATATTGGTTATTAACACACAAAAGAGTCGAGAGATTGATCGGTAATGTTTTATTGCATATTTTTAATTATCTTTGTTATTATAATTACCGTAATATTAATGTTAATTAATATAAAATCGTGGTAATATCGACGTCAACATAACCGTGTTGTCAATGACGAAAATGTTTTTCTCGCTCGGAATTAATTTCACCTACACCCAGTCAACCTAAACTCACATCCGTCTCAGTGACATCGTGAACGAGACGCACTTACACCCTCCTACTAATAATTTAATATTCAACACTACCCCATATCTCTACTTACGTACAAAGATATATACTAGGTGGTTAAAGCCACCCCCCCTTTAATATACGATTCTCTCTGCGGATAACACTTTGAGCTACACCTCGGCTGTTCATATTTTATTTTATCAAAATCGAATCATAAGTTTCCCATATTAGCATAAAATTTCAATGATTACATTATCTTTCTGTTGCAGTATACTATTACGACGTAATTATGTAATATTAAATATATAAGTTCGAATTATAACTCGACTGTAACTAATATATTTTTAACTTCGTTACAATGAACGTTCCGGAACGTCACTGTCTAGTCACAGAGATATTAATATAAGTATTATAATATTATTATAGCGTACGATTCGCCGGTCGAAAGCTTTGAAAAAAAAAAAAAGAAAATGGAAGGCAGAGGTTTCACTGCAGTAAATCCCGCGTAAAGCGTTGAGACGCCCGGGTCTGTCTGTAATTCGTTTAACGATCGCGTTTCGCGACGTATTTTTCCTCTGAAGCTTAATCGGATCATGTGCCCTTTTGACAGCGGAGGGACTTGATTTAATTTATAAGCTATCAGTATTTGATAACGGATTATGGCGGAGAAAAAATACACTGATATTATAGTACACAAACGTCATGACGGTAGCGGAGAAAGACGTACATTTTTTTTTTTTTTTTTTTTTTTTTAATAATTCTAATACATCGTTTCGCATGAACTCAATCGATTCCATTGTAATTAAAACGATTTTAATCCAATCGCTTTTATCATAAGACACGAACAGTATTTTAATATTAAGCATCGTGTAACATTTACACACACACACACACACACACACACACACATAATCGTAAACTGGGAGGGGCGAGAGGGGGCAACTGCTCCCTCATTTAAAATTTATTGAAAATGCGTTTTGAATTATTAAGAACAGCATAAAATTTTAAAAGATTAACATTGGAAAAAAAAAAGTTATAATATTGATTGTCTAGTTTTTAATTTTTTGTTCATTATGATTTATTTAACTATCCTACCGTTGTAATCGTTGGACCTCTCCCCCTCCTAAAAATAAAATTTGAAATTATATTACTGAATAAGACTTAACATATAAACTACAATGGTTACCTAATGCACACACACACACATAAATGGTATTTTACCAAGCACATAATATTATTTCCTTTTTTTTTTTTTTTCTGATAAATCAAATTTGAAATTATTGGTAATATCATAAACCGATGAGAGCGTCTTGCCAAAAACAAGTTCTACCGACTTAAACTCGTTTTTGACCGGTTCATTAAGAACACGAAAAATGCGCGTGTTTTCGCGGGTTCGAGTTTTATGTCTGTTAACCGGAAACTTTTTTTTTTCTCGAAAATTATATTATATTTTATCGTAATAAATCAATAGTTGATGACGTCACTGATATTTCTCATTCGTTCCGGTCCGATATTACACATTATCCATAAAATGTTCTTATAGTTATATAGAGGTAGTACTGATAAGAAACTTCATGACAATCCAGAACTTTCTCGATGTGAATCACGTAAATTGTACGAGTACAATATAATAATATGTATGTATGTGTATAATATAATATATATATATATATATATGTGTGTGTGCATATTGCTATTTAAAATGGCAGAACTTTCAAGCGGAACAACGTAGGGCGGACGAAAAGGTCTTGGAAACGTATAAATCACAGTTGTGCAATTTCGGCTCCTCTACGCCCTCTCTAAGTAGGAACATATGTCTTTTCCTACGACAAAAAGTTTACAATCACCCTTGGGGCCGGGTGGGGGGGAGGAGAAAATTATGAGATTTTCCACCTTTATAATCAGTTTTTACCAAGTTTTCCCAGGCTCGACACTCGCGCGAAATACAAAACGAAATACGTAAACTCGACTTTCTACCCTTTGTGAGTTTAACATTTATAATTAGAATTTTTTTAAGTGGAAAAGACATCGTTTCGAAACATATTCTTTTACAAATAACTTGTTTGATTTCATCAAAAAAAAATATGATATTCTAAGTAGACAGAGAGTTCTTCACTTATATCTTAATCTCTAATTGAAAATAAACGATATAGAAGTTACAGTAGTGTTCAGCAGTTCAGCAATGTGAAAGAGCAATAAAAACAGTTTTTTTTTTTTTTAATTGATTGAAAAATATTTAAGAAGTATATATCAATATAATATAAGACAAACCAGATGGTGCACTCCCACCAAAAGTGACACCATCAACCCTCCCTAAAACTCCCCAATTTCACCTACGGTTATACTAATATCTAATGTTAACGCGCGTTTATGCAAATTAACAACTCAATTAACAACGATATACAACATTTATGCAACTCGCATGCATTTTCATTAAAATATGCAAAAACATGAGAAAAAAAAATCTTAAAATCCACGCATTATGATAGGACTTTGACATTTCAAACTCAATTTTTTTTTTTTTGAAGTGAAGTGTACGGAAATATCCGTTGCATATATTAATAGGTATGTGTTATGTCCGGGTCTTAGTCGCAAAAAATTGCCAACGGAACATTTGCTACATTTAACCATTAACAATGAACTGCCTACGACTGTGTTTGAAGCGAAAACGTAGGTAGTGACGACAGAGCAGATGTTTTAACCGCGTTATACGAGCAAACTTTCGAAATATGAATTATTTATTTCAAACTTAATTTCACTCTACCATAGAGTAGTACGTATTTCGATTTAGGTATTATATAAACTTATCGCGCGAAACCTTCTCGATACATAAAATATATCAAATTGTTTTCCGCGCTTGACTGTCAAAATATTTCTGTTATTATTCGGCTCAATGAGTCGACTAATACCACTTGACAGACAACCCGTCAGCCCTGTCACAGCTCGACTTTCTATTCGTGCGCGTTCTACTGTAAACTAGACGCGACTTTTAAAACACCATAAATCCTAATAACCGGGCTCATTCCGCGCGGTATCCGCGATTCGACGAAATAATAATATTATTACTGCAATCGCACTAATAAATGCGTTTTATCGCGCTAAACGAGAATCGTAAAGGAATAATTGGGGCTTAAATGCGAGAAAATTGAAAAGAAAGTCACGTTTATTTTCTATAGAAAATAAATGATTACATATATATATATATATATATGTAAAATCGCCATGTCTTCTATAACATATAAAGTTTCCGGCGAAAATTATATTTATTACTTATTTGTAAATTTCGTACACCAAATAACCTTTTTAGTACATATTTAAATTATTGAAACCATTTTAAAGTAAGATCATCCTCGATTGCTTCTTTTCACTATAATAATATTATTACACTATAATATTATTATTTTTATAATGGTATGATTAAAATATGTTGACTTAATACTACTGTAAAAACCTAAATAACTTTAAAAAATACTGATTAATTTTCACCTAGTGGTCTCGAGAAGAAAATGGACGATGAAAAATATAACAATTAAATAAATATACAATTCAACAGACACTATGGCACCGAGCAAATGTCGAAAAGTGACAATAGTTATAGTCAAAATAGTACACTCAATCAAAGTATTCAGTTTAATTATCACGGAGTACCTTCTCATTTATAATACATATTATTAAATACATACAATTACATATACAGATATTTGCGTATAATGTACTAGCAAATTACATTTATAAGTAGTATAAGTAATTATTGATTCCAATCATGTTAAGCGAATGAAAAGATGTAAGTGTTCCAAAAACTTTGAAATTTGTTTTGCTTTCTTGTCTATACTTTACTTTATTTTACCTTGCTTTAATTTATTTTATTTTACTTTACTTTTTTTATCTAATATATAAAAGAAAAAATTAATAAAAATGTCCAAAAAATTTGTTTCACGTTTTCAAAATTTTCTTGCGCCAAAATGTTACTCATATTATTGTCTATCTATGTTTAAATTTTCATAAAGTTTGGATGAAAAAATGTAGGTTTCCAAGTATTTTTTTGTCAAACTTTGGGTAATGTTTTCAAATAAAAAAAAATTCAAAAATTAAGAAATTCAAAAGATAAACTCTTTAAGAGATTAACTAGACGCAAATCCGGTTCCAAAACGTTACTGATCCAGAATTTTGGACAAGTAGATCAATACGAAAAAGTGTTAACAGAAAAAAAAAATAAACATCAATGTAAAAAAACATAAGCTTCTTGACTTCGTTCAGAATCTAAAAACTGCCTTTAATTACCTAGTTTTTTCAAACAGATTTTTTTACATTACTTACAAATCTTTCAAGATCAATATCACACAAAAAAACCTGCAGACTTCTACACAAGTCCCTAGCTTAATTAATAATTAATAATTAATGCGTGTACAGAGTGTGTTAATAATTACGCGTAGTATATCACGTGTGCGTAACAGTGTAGTGTTATCGGATAAACGTATTTTTTTTCTTTGCACGCTCGAATACCTAACGCGAAAAGATTGCCGAAAGCACCACAAAACGTATGTTGTTCAAACGATAAAATATCACAGAGGTGGCGTCAGTATCCCCTGGTGTGGATTCGTCCGGTCTTGGCGAGCTATTTTTCATCGTGAGCTGCGGGAAAAAAAAACCGCAAGACGTTTCCGCAAACGAAAACCCCTAGGGAACGCGCGAGTCGAAACCCTACCCTACCCCCCCCCCATTGGCTTACTGCCGGGGCAAATCTTGTACGAATCGACTACGGTGGAATTATCGGACGTCGGAGACTTTGACGCGTTTCGTTTGGCCGCGGGAGAAAGCGACGACTGGACGGAAAAAATACCCAACGCGCGTTCGAATCGAGTGCCAAAAATAAAACTCAATTTCCCAACTGTCCGCGGGTTCTGAGTCCCGACTTTTATAATCGTTTATCCGAGAATTGAGTGTCGCGACATTTATAATCGTTTGTCCGAACTTTACTCAGTCCCGACTTCCAACGGTCGTTTGTTTGACTCAAGTCCCCGGACTTTTATAACGATTAATGATATTAGACCAGTCGAGTCCCACAGCCACGGTTATCTACTGTAGGTGATATGCTTTTATTAATAACTATTACCGACTTCTGTTAGTTTGTTTATTTTCAGTTTATATTGAAATAGAATGATTTGAGCAATAAAAATTCAATTTTATTAAATTGTTTTTTTTTTTTTTTTTTTTTAGTACATTCATCACTTGTATCACCTACCACGTAGTAATAAAACGGCATCAACTTCATAACACTTTATAACCACTAATAAGACATTTATGTCCTATCATCCATACTTTTATTATGTATTATAAAAAACAAAAAAATTAATATTATTAATAATTAAAACTACTTAAGTGACGAAATGGAAAAAAACCAATGGAAAAGAAATCAGTGGACTCGAATTTGTACAACTTATCATACAAATTTAATAATATTATAATATTTACAACAGTATAACATATCGACTTAAAGTCATATTCATGATTTGTTAAAACAAAAGTATAGTGATGAAAATATTATTTTATTGGAACATTTAGAGCCAACGAGGCATTACATTTACGCGGGAATTAATAATTGTTGTAGCCAGTTTTTTTTTCTCGGGACTAAACTTTCATAGTAAGTCTTTATTCCTAGGACTCAATTAGTTTGTTTTTTCAGTTTTGGGACTCAATTCAGATGCAGCCAAAATACCCATGGCAAAAATGGTGGTGTAAGTATGGACACATTAACCCAAAATCCAATACGTTAGGGCACATACACATTAAGTACATGAACATGATTTTACCTAGAAAATACAACATAAACAGTTTAATCATTATTTTCTGTACTCTTAGTATCATATAAAAATTCACGACAGCTTCTTTGGACTTGTGATTCTTCTTCCAAATTAATGTCTTGAGTTCTAAATCATTTACAAGCTTTTAAACATAATGTAAGTGTACATAGGATAAATAATTTTTTTTTCCATTATATTTATCGATGTCGATATAAATCATAAAACAGTTATCATATCATATCATTAAAAAACGGGGCATCCTTTGCACCATGGGTATTCCTTGCTCCTCGGGTGAGATTTGGTGGATGTGTTAAATTTTAAAAGAAACGATTCTGAGCGGAGATTTCGTTACAGTGGTTACCAACGTCAAAAACAACAAAAAATTTAAAAATAAACACTTATTAAAAATAGTCAATACAATAGTCACAATGGTTACCATGTTAACATAACCAAAATGGTTATCACGAGTACAATGGTAAATATATATTACACATTATTTGAGGGATTATTTCCCGTGGAATTCTTCTTTCGAGCATTACTCCTTGTACTTATAAGTATTTAATCCAAGATCCCTCGAAAACAAAGGGTCAGCAGTGGTTCACGCAAGCATTATGTCAATATAACGTTATTGTCATTGTGTTATACACCCGGAGACGTATGCACGTAAAGTTTCGATTGAAAAGTTTTCCAGAAACGTTTCGTATCGCTTATGCAGTATTGTTATCGCGATGAAATAAAAAGTTTTCATCGGTTATACAATTTTCAAGAGGGCAAAAATATTAAAAACTATCGTTTCCCTTCAGTTGGGTAGTACATTAAACTTGTACGAGAAACAATATTGTTTTCATCATCGCAAAATGTATTTATGCAATCCGCTGCAGTCTTGCATATCTCTGTTATGCTTGCACAAAGGTATTCAGGAGCAGTTCTATTCTGTCAGTGAGATGAGATGATTCCAAGTTTTACTTCTCACGTGCTCTCTATTTGAACAGACACGCGGAGGCTTAATAAAAAAAAAAAAATATTAATCGAAAACACGAAAAATTTATTTGAAATTGTTAACATTACTCAAACTATTGAATTAATACATTTACCGACAAAACTATTCAAGAAATATTAGTATAAATAGTAGTAAACATTTTAGACAAAAAAATAAATAATAAACTAGTTTTGTTCGCTTTAGGAATTCACCTTAAAACAATTTAAAAGCAAAAAATTGCCAAAATAGCCATCTGTTTATTGATTCGTGTGTTATTAAAAGACACTGTAAGTTAGGAAATTATCGTCAGAGAAATTTAAAAAAGCCGGCCATACTTCGCACGACGGGTGGGATTCTTTTGACGGGAGTATTTAATTTTAAAGAAACGATAAATCATTTCTTCAGTAAAACAATTCTGAACGAAGGAAGTTAATAATATAAAAAAATAAATGAGAAAAAAAAATGTTAAAAAAATGTCCAAAATTTTTTTTTCACATTTTCAAAATTTTCTTGCGCCAATATCTTTCTTATATGATTTTCTATCTATGTTTAAATTTTCATATAGTTCGGATCAAAAAATTATGATTTCTGAGTCGTTTTTGTCAAATTTTGGGTAGTTTTTTCAAAAAAAAAAAAAAAAAATTGAAGAATT
>JAIPRM010003311.1:0-26550 GCA_025469315.1 Stegophylla sp. TES_Ste_2020 | reverse complement strand
GTTCAGATTCGTTTTACTTAAGAAATGATTTATCGTTTCTTTAAAATTTAATACGCCCGTCAAGAGAATACCACCCGTCGTGCGAAGTATGTCCGGCTTTTTTTTTTTTGACGCGCGAGGAAGTGTGAACGGAGAAATAATATAGTTCCGAAATTATTTCACCCTCTTGGGGATGAAATGACGAAAAATCATTTCGAAACACATACGCGTTTTCGGCGGCGGCGCGAAGGCAATATATACTTCGGACGGATGAAGCAATAACTCCGCTCGCGAAGTCGACGATTCTTTTGTGTTTTATTTTTTTATTCGCAATCATTTTTATCTGAACGACGACAATGGGCAACAACAAAACATTGTGTTTTTTTTTTTTTGGCTTTACGCAAGTACTGAATATCTCAGGACACGGTGTAACAATAACAACAACGACAATAATAACAATAATAATAATTATAATAATAGCATTGTGTTGCCACTTTGGACGTGCGCGCGTATATTCATCACAGTCGTCGAACATCGCAATTTCATTGCATCGGCCGGCATATAGCCACGTCCCTTGCGACACACGACACACAGGACGCGACGTGTCCTTCAGTCCCTTATTTCTTTTGTAGCAAGACCGGTTTTTATTATAATATTATACATAGACGGCACTTGGCATTAATTTGATGGAGGTCAAACATTAAATATAAATAATGTAAATCTCTCAAAATTAAAAAATTACACTCTTTGTTAAATTGTTTTCATTGCACTTTGGGAAATTCTTTTTAGACTCATCAGATTAAATGAAAAAAAAAAATAATAACTTAAATATTAGAAAATATAACTATAATACTAATATTTTTTATAGTAAAGATTTTTATTAAAAAAAAAAAAAAAGACACTTGAATTATGTTAAGTCTAAATAAAAACTTTTTCTGTAATAAATAATTTAATAACAAAATGGAGTACAACTACAATAAACAAACGATGCAATTATAAAAAACTGATACAATATTTTTTTCTTTTAATATATCTATATAGGTCCAAAAATGTATAACTATCTTACAGTATACTAATGCATAATATGCTTCCATTACACTTTAAACACAGTGATTCTTTTAAGATTTTAAAGAAAACAATTTCAATTTGGCTATTAAAAAAGTAAATATAAAAATTCTAAATTAAAAATTTATCAAATAATAATTATAATTATATACTTTTTGTTTGTATATAAATATTATATTTTAATATTTTAGCGATTAACTTTCAATAATATTTAGATTTTAAACAAGAAATACTTACTGAAATATAAAGTATGTTTAATAATCGGAATTATATTTTGATAATAGTAAGATAAAATATTACAAATATTTATTTATTTTTGAAACAATGAAATAACGGGTTTTGTAGTTAATTGTTTTGAGGGAGGCAAAATTATATCATTGATCTCCCTATTAATTATTTGGGCGTGCAACTGCCCTCTCGTGCACCCCTCAGTTGCCGCCTATGATATTATATATATGTTCAAAACACGTTTAAAAATTAAATTTTCGTAAAAAGTTTAACTTACGTAGCCGTAGGTAAACGTGTTTTTATATTTACGCGTGAAAATAGATCACATTACTCTAAAATTAAAACTAACATCAAAAAATGAGTTGTGTTTAATGTAAATTCGCAATGATGTGCATAGTGTGTACATAAGACAGAAACAAGTGCGAGTGTAGAGTCCTCTACGTACGCATGCGCTATGACCTCTATAAGTTAGAAGTTCGAAAAATTGGCGTATTATTATTGTTCAAATTTTCCGTCTTGCTACAGTGATATGAATGATTCGACTATGTTAGGATATACGTATTATAGCAGCGATGAGCAAGTAGCAACCGGTTTACCCCCCCTTTTTTTTATCTGGTCCGTGCTACGTTTTCGAATTAAATCGCAAAATTTAATAGCAAATCTGTATTTTATTTTGTAGTATTCTTCGAAAAAATTTCTAAATATTTAATTCTCATCCAACATGGAAAAATCGATCAATTTCTGCGAATTTTCGCACTAAGTTATCATCCGTGTTTGGAACTACTTTCATTAATATATTATTATGAATGTACACATTAAAATATATAACGTGTTTTAAGGTTTCAACTACAGAAATAGAAGTCGATATGTGATTGACATTATCATCAAAAAACTACAAATCTTCAAATCTCACAGTGAACAAGTTATAAATAAACAAAAATATGTAAAATATATATTTTAACGAATCAATGAGAACTCTTTTTCCGCTTTCTCTAGTACCCACTAGATTTTAAAGTTTTAAAAAATTCGGCCCTCTAGTCCTCCATCTCATTAGAAAATCGAAAAATTCTTAGTACTTATTATGAAAATAATTAATCCAGTAGTTCGAATGAACGATTTCATTATAATAACATGTGGATGTAACATAATATAATATGTGTATACGAAATTCGGCGAAATACACAAACGTCTTATGACGTAGGTGTATAATGGGCGGCGGTGGGGTTAGAGAGTGAGGAGAGGAAATAATGATGCGAATCGAGGGGATTGCACCACGACGGAAACACCCTGTTTAAAATTCAATTAGAACCGAAAAAGTTATATATATGTACGTTAGAGTGTTATGATATATACTCAAGGAACAAAGAAGAGAGAAAGAGGGAGAGAGAGAGAGAGAAGGTTTGCGTGTAGATTACATTATATGAATGTGTATGGCGCGAACAAGAGAACGGCATATCGAACACTATAGACAGTAGCAGCAGTGTGCGGTGACGGGCGGTATTATAACTATTATAGCCGTCGAGGCGAAGTTGACACTTGTTTGATGGAAGACGCGCCGACCGAAAAGCTGCGGCGGCGGCGGCGGCGGCATTATTGGCGCACGGCGGCGACGGTGACAGAAATATACGCGAACGAGCGACACACAAAAGGAACGCGTTGCGGCTGAGGCAATAATTATACATCGGGTTCCAAGATGGATCACCGGCACAGCCTCCGCGACGGCGACAATGCGAGGAACGACGCGGTGGGGAGGGGCGGTCTTTACCCCTCTTTTCATCGCCACCATCACCCCATCACCATCCCCTTCCTCCACGTGTGCACCGGCAATACCAATTTTCTTTTGACCCTTTTCATTATTGAAACGCGCGCGCGAGAGAGCGTTTTCCTCTCTCCCGCCGAGAATTTTGATTGAATACTTATGTCCCGCGCGCGCGCCCAGCAAAGTGTCCCGTCGTCGTCTCGCTAGGCGCGTCCCCTGGTTCGATCGGATTAAGTTTTGAAATAAATAAAAAAAAAAAAAAAAATTAATAATAATAGCGCTATAATAATGTAGTAGTATTATTAGTAATAATAATAATAATAATAATAATAATAATATGTATTGAACATTTCCACGGAGGTTTTAAATCAAGTTAATGATTCGTTACTGCGGCGGCGGGTCCTTGTCCCCCTGTCCCTGTCACGCATTCTCCTTCTCTTCCGTACACACGCATCACGTCATAGTGATATATGCGTGCAAATACTATCAGGGCTTAAATCGAAAAAAATTAATGTAAAGCAAATTAAAGTAAAGTAAAGTATACACAAGTTCCCTCCTCGGGTTAGATACTATTAGTGGATGTCTGTCGAAAATGATCACTATATTATTGTTCTTTATATTATTAAATTCCTTCGTTCAGAATCGTATAATTAAAGAAATTATTTATTGCTTATTTTTTTTAAATTCTACACATCCACCAAGAGTGCTCGACCGGAGGAAATAATAATAATAATAATAATAATAATAATTGTAATAGAAGGGAAACCCGTGCGATGGAATTCAACATTTATAATGTGAGAGTGTCGCCCAAGTACGTGGTGGTGACGTTGTTAAAAGAAACTTTTTTTTTTTTCAAAACAGGAATAATTGTTGCACTCGTTTCCACGTAGTAATTATTATTTACGCGAATTACAGCCGTATGCTGCATCTATTAACACGTGACCGCGGCTTTCATCGAGCCTTTCCACTGTGTTTGTTTTGACGTCGGATGACCGAGACATAATACGAACATATTATAGACCAGTGGTTCTCAACCTTTATCGGTCCACGCCCCTTTTTATACTATTGTTCGAGATCCCCCTCCCTCACTATAAATACACCATTACTTCGATCATTAATTTTGGGTATTAATATTCCAAAAAATAACCCCAATTATATTTTTCGAATTATTGAATATAGCATTGTCGCATAATATTGCTCGAAAATCACATTTATTGTTTCTAAAAATTAAAATTAATGCAAAATGAAGATAATAAATTATCCGAAACAACATTTTCACGTTTTGCTAGGAGGGCGCGCTCTCCAAGTTGAGAATCCTTGGTATAAAGTATGAAGAATGTCATTGGTGCTTTGTATAAACGAATTATATATAGTTTTGTAATTTTCCTAACTATTTTCAAAAACACATTATTCATATTCGATTCAGTTCGAGTTCTGTGCTTAACACATTCAAGAGTATGTTTTTTGAAAATAATATCACGTCTGAATAAGAATATCTTTGATATAATTGGTCGGCATTTTGAATTTCCAATACTATTATTATAATATGTCTGGAGTCACGATTACCTAAATAGCGACCGCATGAAAATTCACCGTTTTTACTCAATTAATGTTATGCAGCATTTTAAACTTAGCCAGTCATAACAATCTTTCGTGCAAAATTTTGCATACCTATTTTTCTATTCATGAGTGGTAATATATTCAAAATAATTTTCTTTACTTTAATTCGATTCACAAGTTTCACGATAGTATCCGAATTAAAATAATCACGAAATTAACAAGTAACATTTGTCATACGAATACAGTATATTTTGATTAATTTAATATTATACTTGCTATTTTATTGCATCCAATGTGGACATTCTCTATTTTGTTTTACACACATTTTATTATTATTATTATTATTTACCCCCCCCCCAAGGGATTGAATGCATCGAGTGTTCGCTATAATTATTGAACTTTTTTCACATTATTATATTTTTAATGCGTCCGTTGTTATTTATTATACGTTACTAGTGAATAGAAAGTATATTATTATAATATATATATAGAAACTTACGAGTATGTAATATATACCTTCACACACACGAGTGTTATACAGTGTGAGCACTGCCGGTTTTACGTCATGATTCACATTGGTTCGGTTGTAAAGCAATTTACGTATACAAGTCTCGTTCTTTACATAAACTCGGTGTGTAACTTTGATAATGTAAAATCATCGTAAAACTATATTGGCCGGCGTGTAAAATTTTATGGACACTTACATATATAAAAAGAGAGAATGAAAGAGAGAGAGAGAGAGAGAGAGAGAGAAATGTATAATAATAAATAAAGAAAACCCGTACGGGGTAACCACGATTTAGAGCCAATGGATTGTATGGACCATAAACAACGGGCGAGCTATCCTTAAAATGTAAAGGGCAAAAAGATACAGAAGCGCGTAAAAAAAAAGGAAGAGAAAACGGTGAAATAGAGAGTGGAAAAAAAAATTGAAAAATAGCGCGAGTACGACGGGAGCCCGTTTGCTCGACCGGCTCGAATTTATCGTCCCGCAGGGATTCGGCCCTCGAGAAGAAGAGAAAACCTTTAAATAACCATATAAATATGATCATTGCCACCGTGAACTGTATCGACGAGCGCGCGCGCGGTATACAGTGGCGTTTTCTATTTTTCTCTTCTTATTTTTTTACATTCCCCAAAGTCTGTATACGCGCGCACGCGCGCACACACACACACACACACACACGCACATTTATATATAAACCTAATACAAATTTCATGACCGCAGTTCCGGACCGTTTCCATCCAATCACTATTGTCGGCCGTACTTGCTATACACATCCTCGGTATCGATTTTCTCCAGGGCCCAGCGAAACAAATCTATTTTTCTGCGTAACGCGGCACACGCGGACACGGTCGACTGTGCAATAAATATCGCCCGGCATTTCCGGGTACGTTTTGTAAAACGTTATAGATATTTCTGGCACACACACACACACAAATAATATATGTATACGTTATGGGCAAAGTTCACGATTTGGACATTTTATACAATGCACATCGTATATTGGGCAATGTAGATGTAATGATGACATATTACTATGCTGTGAAGTTTTATTAGATTCGATGATATTAGTAAAGTGAAAACAATTATTATTATTATTATTGAAAAAAATGTAAAAAAAAACAGTATTGTTATTTTCTCAAATTCACAAATAAATAAACGCAAACGGCATGCATTCGACATTTTGACTTTTGGAATTTAAAAAAATTGAATAATTTGACAGACCCAAGTTGCAATACGTCAACAAACGTAAAGTACATAATATAAAATATAAAAATTTGTTAAAGTGAATAGATCATTTTTAAAACTTTTAATTTTCGAGAAGATGATTTGATTTAAATTTAATAGTTTTAAAAATCCAAAAAGGTTTGAAAATGCAGAATAAAAGTTGCATTTTCACAGAGCTGAAACGAATTTCGTGCTCCAAAAGAATTTTTTTTTGGAGCTTTCATAAAATAATGAAATTTGCATTAAAATCCGAACCTCGGTCATTATCTATATTGCCTAATTTACGATGGGCATTTTATACACTGCCGAATTGTATACTTTGCCCGTAGCTTCAATACATTTAGGAAAAAACGAATCGGGCATATAGAGTCTTTGGCATATTATTATGTTCACTGCAGTAGTCTCGTAACAGTGAAAACAAAAAAGTAATATAGGGTCTCACAGCCGCCGCCGCAGCTAAACTTCCCTCTGCATTCCAACCCTTTTAATTGCATGAGAAAGCTGTTTTTGAAGGTAATAAACTCCGTATACAATACAAAACGTTTTGTTTGTACATAATAATAATAATAATAATAATATTGTTGGCTGGCGAGACGAGGAGAAAAGTTTCGGAGAAGTAGTAAGTCTTCTCGGAGCGCGCGCGCGCGGTAGTAGTTGCTAAACGCTTGGAATTCGACATGCCTCCGGGAAATCCGGGGAACAAAAACGAGTTGATCAAGATGAATGATGGTTAGTCGATCGTCGTGGACCCATCTCGGAGCGACGCGAAAAATATTCATCATGCGCATTGTGTGCGCTGCGTAGTGCGCGCGCGCGAGCCGCAAAAGAGAAAGTCATTTTATATTATAATAACGACGATCCAAAGAGGATGTATTATATTTATTATACTCGTGTACCTGTGTGTAAAATATGTATACTTGATACGTACTGCATCATATATATATATATATATTGTATATACATTATATCCGTGTATAAATAATAATAATATTATAATATATAGTTACATGTTTACTCTTGTACCTGTATTATACAGTGATAAACATTAAAATTGATGAATATTATTGCGTTGTGTGTTGACTGTATATTATATTATATTAACCGGCGATATGAAATATAATATTATTATTATTATTATTCATTTTTCAGTGGTCGTGACGCGCGTCTATATTGATGACGAGGAGACGGACGAGGCGAAACAAAAAAAAAAAAAACGAAACGAAAATAATATCTACCGCAAGTGAAATTATTTATTATTCATCGAGTGTTTGTAACGTACGACGGGTCGAAAACAAAAAAAAAACGAAAAAAAAAAAGTGATATCTTTTCCGTCTCTGCATTTATATTATAAGCTGCTGTTACAGTACCAGTTTCGATATATATATTATAGTGGTAGAATATTATAACAAAACGATTTTAACGCCCGAGGCTCAGTTTGGATTTTTTTTTCTTTTTCCATTTGTTCCGCGCGCCAAAGTGGTTCACTCTCTCTCTCTCTAAAAAAAAAAAAAAAAATAATACGTCATCGCAGCTGTGCCTGTGTACAACGCGCGCGCGCGTGTGTGGTGTACCTATATCATTATCGCGCGGTGGACGAAAAAAAACTCAAACTAAAACTAAAACTCGACCCGCGCGATTAATCCAGCGAACGCGATAATAATATTGTGTCTCGAACGTCATGCTCGTCGCACCATGAGTATTCTCACATGCTCCGGCGGAATACTCTTGGTGTTGCCGGATTTCAACGAAACGATAAACATAAAGCGAGCAATAACTGTCGGTTTTCTAAAATTTTAATGTCTTTAACGATTTAGTAACAAAATAATCCACGTGCATTTTTTATCATTTCGTATTCGTATTCGTGAAGATAACCGTCGTGTTTTGAAACTCAAAGCTAATATATTTTATTCGAAAATTCACTCGAATGATTTTAAAACAAAAACGTATACTATGTGTAAGTATTGTATTTATAAGTGCAGAGCTTGTATAAAATTTTTCCAGGCTCTTACACAAAAATGTATTTCACTGTTTTTAGACAAAATTTGTTCGCAAAATATTAACATAATATTTCGGTAGCACAATTGTTATTTTTTTATTTCGAAATTTAATCCAAAGCATTGATTTTCATTGTTACGTTTTAAATTAAGAAGTATTTTTTTTATTTTTCCACTTGATTCGTAAGTAGCTAACACAACGTTAAAAAAAAAATGGAAATGGAAATAATTTTTATAAAAACGTGAGCATATAAACAAAAATTCAAGTTAAACGTCATATTATTATACAGAAACAATTACACATTATTTATTATTTACACAATAGAAGACACCCGTGCTAGTTAAATTTTCCATAAAATATATTTATTTACTTTCTTCTAATTTTCGAATAGGGTTTGAACCCCTAAACCAGCGCTTCTCAAAGTGTGGGTCGCGACCCATTGGTGGGTCTCGGGTTGACTTTTGGGGGGTTGCGAGAAATTTGTTTCATTATATAAATTCTCAAAAAATTACGTTTTTAACCAAAATTCATTAAGTAAATATGATGGAGTGGCACATTTGCATACATTTGTAAAATTTTATTCATTGTAAACCATTTAATTAATAAATTATTAAAGTATTGATTTAATTTTGATTTTTAAGAACTACCTTTTTATTCTAAAAATGTAAAACCATGGGGATCGCGATAGATTTTTGAAGAAAAATTTGGGTCGTGGTCCTAAAAAGATTGAGAACCACTGCCATAAACCCTCACCCTTTATGTACATGCTTGAATTGCCCACCATTAAACAATAAATTGAATAAGTTACGACATAATAACGAAAATATAAATCTCCTATTATTTGGATTAACAAACATTTAAGTCGTTATTTTAACTTAAAACATTCTCAAAACTATATTGTTAACATTGTTCTTTCATAATTTATGTTATGAATAGTTTTTCCTAAATAGAAGTCCCACGCCACTCTCAATATCTCGGTGGTATATTAATATTTTTTAATTAGGTGCTTTAGAGATAAAAATCTTTTCACAAATTACAGTTTAATGACATTAATTAAATTTTAAAATTATTTACGTTTGTACTGAATATAATGACCGTGTTAGAGAAAGTTGATATTGTTAATATGCTGCCGGGCGATATTAAGGGACTGCTGGGACATACTTTATAAATGATGATCTAATATGTTTTATCGATGCGAATTTTTCAAGGAAGTTATAGTTGAAGTGGATTAAACCGTGACCTCTTTGTCGTACACACACTGGACTGCAAGAACATTCGCGTACGCGAGTTTAGACGGCCGAAAATAAGAAAATATTGTAATCCCGAGCAAACGTCGCATATTATTGTGTACGCGCGTGCGCGTGTGCCGAAAATATAAAGTCGATTATTATTTTTCATTTTTTCCCTCAGCGAACTTGTTAAACAAGCTATTGACTCATATTTTCGTCGTCGCACCGTCCGCCCCCCATCCACCGGGGAGACGCGCGACAATCGTAATGGATATAATTGGTAACTGAATTCCGGCGGCAAAAAGCGCGACTACCGTATTGTAACGTAAGATAGCGGCAGCTAGCGTGCGCGCGCCGAGGGAATGATAATTCACACGTAATTGTCACCCGAAGGGCAAAACTTTTGTCGCCCCGGACGAGAAGGGCATGTACTACCCCATCGTATATTACGTGTACGAGGTACGGATGATGGAATAATAATAATAATAAAAGGGTCGAATTCAGTGCACGTCGTCCACTCACTTTCTCTCCGACTTTTATTCTACCGAAGCCGTCGCGCGGTTATTACGCGATTTACACAATTCTAAACAAAAAAAAAAAATAATAATAATAATAATATTCATTCAAAATAAAAAACGTGGAAAAAGAAAATCATCCCGCGAAGAAAGTATATATATATATATATTATAATGCAACGTAGGCCGTCGCCTCGCCCTACTATCACTCTCAACGAGTACCCTAAGGGCAGAGAGAGGGACGAGGGAGGGTTAAAAAAACGCCTCGTTTTTTTTTTTTTTTTTTTGTATACACCGCGGCGTTTAATGAACATCCGCTTGTCAATTACTATCAGTTAACAACTCGAACGTGGAATATGCGCGCGCGTATAACAAATGAACCGGCAAAGAAAAGGGTTCAACAAGAAAAGTGAATGGGTAATCATTAATCATTTCTTCGTCACGTAAATATATGTATATAAGATTTTCCTGACGGTGAAAAGAAGGAGCGACGGCGGGTGGTGGAGCGGAGGGAGCCGACGTTCGAAACCGAGCGATTCGCGTGGAGAGCCAAAAAATGTTAGTCTTGTAGTAGGTACTGTGTAATAACGGAAAAACCGAAAACCTAACATGACCTAACCGGAAAGTGTTCGACAAAGGTGAAGGGGAAGGTGGAGGAGAGGGGCGGAGTGCGTGATGTTTCACGCGAAATATGTATTATAAACGTTACGCCAAACTCGCAGAGACACGTCTAGAGGTGCGGTGAATTCGAGAACCGTGACGCACCGTTCGGCAATAATATCGCGTTTCGGATATCATCGTAATAATAATAATATGCAAAAGAGATATTTTGCGATTTTACACGGTCACATTGATTTATAAATACGCCCGGTGGCGGATTCGAGGGAGGGTATCGACGGGCCCGGGTCCCCTCCTTGAAACGTATACAAGATGATTCAATAGTGCGCGTTCTCCTCAATTCGGATTATTTTTTGAATGTTCAAGTACCTATAAAAACTGTGTTTAATCTATGACTTTTATTTTTCATATCCTACCTGAAGGACGTTCTGTGGTAATACAATTTTTTTTTTTTTTTTCAAATAACAACCCTCTGGTTTAACTGAGGAATTAAATTACGGTAATTTTTTGTGTGAATTTCAATGAACTGAAATCGAAATTCGAACGAATAGTTTTTGAATTATTCATATTTAAGTATTAAAGATAATTATAGTCTCTTGGACACATTACTACTTACTTATTTAAGCTTTAACCATAAATATTTAGTCAAAATGTTCATAAATCTTATGTATGTACGTGATTATTATGTTTTACAACACTATTGCAAATTAATTAAATGTTTGCAGTATAATCAAAGATTAATAATAATTTTGTAATACGTTGGTGCCTAAAATATGTGTCAAAGAAACTATTTATCATCCTTAATATTTTAATTGAATAATTACAAAAATACTCGTTAGAATTTTTTTTCAATACATATAGAAATTCACAGAAAATGAAACACAGACCTAAATAAAATGTTGTAGTTAAAAAAGGGGATTGACATTTGAAAAAAAAATTTTAATCATTACAGTACATCCTTAAGGTGATACGGAGAAAAAAAGTTATGGAAAACATAATTATTATAGTAACTTGAGAATTAAAAAAAAATAAATAATAATATTTTTGCATTTTTACGGGCAAAAAAGTGGATAGACATACTTAATGCATAACTCTAAATATTGATAGATACTCGTATAATAGTAAAGTTGAATCTATACAATCGTTGCAGCATCGAATTTTGTGTGAAAAGATCATTAAAGATATTAATAAAGAAAATGAGTTTAGTGTATCCATAATAGCTATAATTTAACCTAATTTGCATTTGAACAATGAGTTCAATAAATTAAAAAAAAAAAATCGAAAAAAGCGTGTCTGGTAGAGTAGATTTATACCTAAACGAATTTGAAAATTTTTCATTCCCCCCCCTTAAATACAATCCTAGATCCCGCACTGAATACACTTTTTGTGATTCTTTACGGTCGTGTATCTTGAATTATTATAATTATATGAATAATTTAAAAAAAAACATAAAAATATTGGTATGCCCCCCCCCTTCTCACCCCGGGAACTGCCTACGGTATTGCGGATTTTCATCTTGGCAAGTACGAACGCAGATTGACCTCAGCTGTGACAGAAATAACTCCAAGCTATAATACGACGACGACTAGGCATTATTATTTGGCATGGACAAAAAGAATTTATGAATAATTGCACAGTGTACTTTCATTGATATTTCTGTATTTATAATACAAGATGGTTTATTGCTCCGCATCAATGTGTACCACGCGACATTACGACGTTATATTATTGTTGTGTGCGCAGACTAGGTTGACAATATTTAAAAAAAATATAATACAGGACAAAAATATTTTTCATAATATTTTTAAATAAATAAGTATTTATTATATGTATTTATGTATTTTTTATGTTTTTGAATCGTGAAAAAGTATCATTTTTAAACTACCTATTATAGGTTAAAATTAAACACATGAAAACATTATTATGAAAAACCTAAAATAACATAATTAAACTAAATTGATACATTTTAAAATGTCTTCAAATCCTTTATTCGTGTATATTGTATACTTTAAAAAAAAATTTGTTAATTAATTTTGATGGTGACTGTGTTATGACATGTCTTCACTATTTGATGTTTCGTATTTTTCTGAAGAAGTAATTAAGTACATTAAGTTTAATAATTTAGGATATTCTAAATGAAATTTATGCAGTGCAATACACGACATATTCTTTAAAATGTTGTTTTACGATTATAATTTTTGATCAAATGGTGTCCACGAGATTTCTAGATTCTTATATTAATTTATTCAAAAATTTCATTTCTAAAATTTCAAAAATTTTAAATCAACAATAAGACAAAAAACGGGATTAATATGGAACAGACTTGAAGTATTTCGAGACAAAAAGCGTCCTGAGAGAAGTTTGTCAGGACAACAGGACACAGAGCCGAAATAAAGGACAATCCTGTATAAAACAGGACGTATGGTCACCTTAGTGTAGACTTGATTTCAGACGAGATACAAGATATTTTGTTACAGCAAAATAGATTAGATTTATATTTTACAAAGAAGTTGGTGTTTCGCAAGTCAATCACTCTATTTTATATTAATTATTTTTTCTTTTTCTATTCACAGTGCGCACTAAAAATATATATATATATATATATATATATTATGTATTATTTTATAATATTGCTCGTACAAATTATAAAAATCTTTGTACATTGTAAAATCATAAAAGCGTCACACGACACGAATAAAAGAAATAAATTACACGCAAACTTAAACGACGCTGTATAGAATAATTGTATTTAGAAATAAAACGCAAGTTTATAACACATTATTTGATTTACTCATATTAAATATCGCGTGTATACAGTGGCGTTAAATTCAGGCTATAAAAGTCACGTTCGAACATAAAACGTACAGGTTGACATGCACATTTATTATACAATGTCTTGTATTTAATATAATAATTGCATACCTATTTATTTTCTATATTTTATATTATAAAACAGAGAAATAATCGTTAAAATCGTCTTTTTTATTATTATTACTTCTGTTATACATTTTAATTTAGTTTGGTATGAACATCAGTAACTTTTGCTTTTCGTTTATTATCACTGTCAATGGCACATTTTGAATGGTCACTTACAAATTTGTAAATGATTTAGGGAACAGAATTTTCTGCATAATTCATATACATATATGTATATCTTTTTTTCTTTTAAGATGACTTTTTACATAACGAATTACATACAGTATCCACAATATATATACTAGTTAACTTATCAGTTGATTTTCGTTTGGTATAAAAATTGTTTTGAACAAATTGTTTTCCCCGAGAAAAAATATTGGGTTTTTATGAATAAACGTAGATGTCAAAATTAAATTGTTTTCTTTTTGCTATTCATTTACAATAAGTTCATGTAAGTATGTAGACTTCAGTAGAATTTTGTGCTTCTCCTATTTTGTTTTTGGCATTCTATAAAATGCCGGAGGAACACTTTACCGGGTAACATAATACACTTAAATCAAAAATTTGCACTGTGTTTTGATGTGAATTGTAAGTATTGAAAAAAATAAATAAAACGTAACTTATTTTTAACCGAGTTAAGATACTTTTGTTTTTTATTTTCAACTTGTAACTAGTAAAAGAAAAATATGAGTAATTTTTAACTCAAATCTTGACTTGATGAGTTAAAAAAAAAAAAAAAGAAGTAACTCGCCCAACCTTGTCTATATAATGAAATAAAAAAAAATATAGAAACTCGTAGTGTTTCGCGGTTAGAAATTATACAAGTTGTCCGTAAAATAATTTGAAGTGTAATTTCAATTGTAACAATTTTGTAATTGCGATTGAATAGTTTACACGAGCGATAGCTTTATATAAATACAAAGACGTTGGTAAAAAATAATCGCATCCATCACACGTCCGTTAAATAAGATATAGTGAAAATATTTTATTATTTTAGAGGAGATGGGTGGCGGGGAGGGGGGAGACGAAAGAAATAGAAATTAAAATAATCACCAGGTGGCGGCGCATTTTAAGACGGATCGCGTAATTACTCGGTGGATAACGGAGTCTGTCAACACGGGATTACGAACAGCGGCGCGGGTGGGGAGGTGGTTGTAGGTTCCGCCATCTTCGAGTATACACTGCCGTAGCAGTAAATGAGACACGGGATTTTATTTACATTTTTTTTTTTTTTTTTTTTGTTTTTGACAACTTTGGTCGCGAGGAAGCGCGGCGGTCGCGGGGAACGAACCAAAAACAAGGGGAAAAGGGCGTTGTGTTCGGGGATAAAAAACAAATCGGTTACCCCCTGCCCCGCCCCACTCCACGTGGTATACGAAAATAAAACACTACTTCCGGGGCCGTTTAAATCCGAAATCCTTGCCAACTGTTGGTCGCCCGCCGCCGCTCCTTGTTATATTATATATTATAGTAACTGGTTTTTATAGCGTTTCGTGAATATTAATGTGCGAGCGGACGCGCTAAGGATTTGGTAGACACGTGGTGAAAGGATTGTCGTCTATATTTACAGGTGACGGGTGTGCGTAGTGGAAGGAAGGGTTGAGAAAAAAGCGAGACTGCAGACTGCGCTTGGAAAGCAGCGGTAAATAAACCGACGGAATTAATAGACGTGTCCTATGCGACATCGTGAGATTAATATAAGTCCCATGGGGGTGGGTGGGTGGGTGGGGGGAATTTATGGGAAGAGGAACGCGTTAATTTTTTTTTTAGTTTTTTTTTTTTTTTTTTTAAATATATAGTTGACCAAAAATAAACTTCTTACCTGAACGTTGAATTGAACGACTCTGCAGACGATCATCGGAGTGGACGATATTCGACCGAGTTTATTCTGAAAAACAAACAAGGACATTGTAGTGTTAAATAATTAGAAAATCACGGTTAGGTCAGGTTAGGTTAGACTACGAGAGTCGTCTATGCACTTGATTTTAATTTTTTTTTTTAATTTGAAATTTAGAGCATATATATAAATATTATATAAGTACAAATAAATATATATATATATATATATATATAAGATTATGAAATATTATCGTATACTTTCGTACCTAGTGTCGTTTTATTTTTTTTATAATAAAATGTTTATATAACTATGTTTTAATGTCGCAAACATAATTCGGTTTTTATTTCATTGAGATTTTTCGCATCGCGACACAATTTGAAAACAAAATAAAAATTAAAGCTTTGATTCGTTTATATTATGATTAATTAGCAATCTGATTCTTAAAATTCGGCCCTTTTTCAAGAGAACGCATTTTAATATGGAAATGTATACCGTATACTTTACGCCCGATTTCCCGTACAATTCGAATTAAAGTTTTATACAAAAATCACGACTATTCGATAAAATTTAATAATAATAAGTAGTTTTGCGCCGATTTCAATAATTGTTTTTTAATATACATCTATCAATTCGATTAAAAAGTTTTACACGATTTATTCAGTAAAGTCGCACTATACTCAAACCGTTTGATTGGATTAATTCAACGACAGTGATTTGACTATAAAATGTACTACTTACTAAACACAAAAAAAAAAAAAAAAAAAAGACTATAAAAATAAAATCAAGGAACTAATTAAAAATCATTTTAATCACTTATATAAATCTCGACGTTTTCCTATGTACCTACAGGTCTGTTTCGTTTGGAAATAAACGAAATAAACAAAAAAAAAAAAAAATTGATTTTTCACTATAATCAATTAATATTGTACGGTTTAAGAGGAATTTTTGTACAATTTGAGCAGTTATAATATAAACTGAATTTCGCATTGGGGAAATTACACAACGGATTATGATAAATATAAATACGTACTCGATTGTATTATATATGTAACGATTGAATTAAATGACTTAATAATCTAATTGATTTCAATTGAGTGTCTTATTTATTAATTTTATTAATTCTTTATTATTAGTTTAAAATATAATATTGTATTGTTATAATCTCTGCTCGGTAAAAGTATCATTTCACTTCACACGGGACGACGACAGCGCATTTAACGAAAATGCAGTAACTTTTGTTCTATTAATAATTTTTAACATTTATTTTTGAAAATTATTACTACAGAAATTAAGCATATTATTATTTTTTTAGATCTTAAATTTTCAAATTTCAAATTTTATATTACAGTTTTAGATAAAATTCAAAGATTTTTAGAAAAATATTAATGCTTAAATCTCTAGTAAAGGTTCATCCGTTAATTTTCTACGGTTTTTTTTTTTAAGTTTGTGAATAATTAAATCATATTGTTAAATAAATTACTCAAATATCACTAATCATTGACGTATTATCATCATTATGATGTATTTTACAAAACTAATAAATTATTCGCAAACGCAAAAAAAAAAAAAAAATTGGAAATAAATGAACGGATTAATCTTTATTAGAGATTTAAGCACAGATATTTTTCTAAAAATTGGTTATTTTGAATTGTTTTAAAAACTGTTGTATAAAATTTGAAATTTGAAAATTTAGGATCTAAAAGCAAAAACTAATATTATGCTTAATTTTTGTAGTAATAATTAAAAAAAAAAAAAAAATTAAATTATTAATAGAACAAAAATTATAGCATTTTTGTCAAATCGTACTGGGACACCCTGTTTATTGTACATACATTGGACATTTATATATATACTTATATACCAAACACAGTGATTTCCAACCGGGGTGACACGGCACCCTAGAGTGCCATGAACTTAAACAAGGGTGCCGCCAAAATGTTTGAATTATATTTTTTAAGAAAAAATTATTTTATGAAAAATATAATGTATGTGTATAACAGCATAGATTATATAAAACCTAGTGTGTTTTATTTTTTTATAATTTGTAGTTTGTAAAAGCTGTAATGTTCTATCTATTTTAATTGGCATACTGGTTTTATATACAATTGAGAATTTTGAAAAATTACCTCTTAAAAATACCATCTAGAATCAAATCGTAATTCAAAAAGTTGCCGGTCGAATCTTTTGAACAAGTATTTCTATACGAAAACGTGTACAATAATAATAATAATAATAATAATAATAAACATAATTGTAAAAACACTAGCTTCTTCGCTTCACTCAGAACGTAAAATGTAGGATTAACGTGAAATGTATATTAATTTGTTTAATAAAATATAATATACTATTTTGCCACTTTTGGTTATACATAGCTAAAGAAAAAACAAAGTCACGAATTATAAATATAAAGCATAGAGTTCAGGGCGCCTCGGAATTCTTTGAAAATATATTGGGGTGCCGTGAGTCAAAAAAATGTTGGGAACCTCTGACCTAACAAACAGGTACGCGACGGCGTGCGTTGAGAAATCTAGATAATGACTTGTTGGTAGTTTGCTATTGAAATTCAACGACGTTTGATTAAAATTTGATATAACATAATATGTCATATATATATATAAAAGGAAAAAAAATACGGGTCATCCGTCAAGTACAATCGCACGCATTACGGACGCTTCGTGTTTTATTACAAAGATGATGCAAACACTGATAATATTATTTGAAAGTGTCCACGGACGAGTTTTGTACACGGTGTAGTGTGGTGTGGAGAGGGCTCGAGGTGTAGGGAGAGGTGTGAATCACGATTTAACGATTTAAATATCCGACAATAATAATTAACAATTGATTTTTTTTTGCTCCCGTTTAAAAACGACTTCCGGAATTTCGATAATCCAGTAATAGTCGTCTCATCCAACGTCCATTTTTTGTCAATACGACTAAATCAACAGATCTTTGCCGTGCGGGGTGTAGTTTTATCGCACACGTAGGCCCAGTGACGGATTTAAAGATTTTCCACCCTTAGAAAATAAATAATTCCTCTACTTATTATTTACCATATTATTTTCATTATTATTTTTTTTTTTTACATATTGTAGACATGTGCAACTATTAGTTGTTCAAACAGTAATATAATATGTATTGCACTTTTCAAATATTTTTTAGGAATTTGTCGAAATCATATAAGTCGAATATTATTCGAAAACTTACTTTCAAAAAGGGGTTATGTCTGTAAAAACAAATTTTATTTGGTAAGTACCCGTTTGACAAAGACTCATTTTTGAAACTCGTGAAAATTTAACGTACATTTTTCTCCTTTGACATGACTAAGCAGCTAATTTAAAAATTGCAATAAAATTATGACACGACCTCTTTTCGAAAATAACAATTCATTTTTAACTAGAGTTGTCATTATGCAATAGGCTGCAGTTACAATCTGTAAAATGTACGCTTTTTTTGTTTTTTTTTTTTTTTTTTAATTGCGAATTTCTACAGATACGTTATATAAGTTTGTCGTCTAAGAACGTTTAACATTTATAATTTGAACGAGTATCTACTACTTGTAAAAAGAAACCACCCTTATAATTTTGCCACCCTATCGAGCTGTACACGTTGCCCACCCTCCATAAATCCACCACTACAACTTCGACTCGGCCTACGTATTGTACAACAATGTTCTACGAATAAATTATTAAGTATATAACAACGCAAATTAGTATTTTCTTAAATCGTGTTTTGAATATGAAAAAAAAAAAAGACTATGCACTAACCTGAAACTATATTATTATTTCTGATAAAAGTGCAATACAGAATCCTCTCCGAAATATATATATATTTTTTTCGTGTGAAATTTAATATAAAATGACATACTTAATGAAACGTTAAGTCGTTACGAAAATAACAACTCGTTATGATAACTGCTGTGTTTCGCGAGCGTGTAATGTGGTCGTTTTCTTTTTATTATTTTCATTATTATTATTATTACTATAACGCGTATAACGAAGAATGTAGAATATTATGTTATGTAGATGATTATTATTGTATTAAAGTAGTAGTTGTAAGAGACGTAGTCGTTAGACTCGGGGCGCATTAAAGAAGAAGAAGAAGAAGAAGAAGAAGAAAAAAGAAATAATAATAAAAAGAAAAGCAAAACAATAAAATCGGGTGGGCCTGCAATGTACACACTTATGCGTTATATCAATGTATTATCTAGATACATTTTATTTTATTCATTACTTCATACCGAAAAATTAGAAATAAGTAATATCAGCTGCTCGCGTAGATGCAATTAGAGGTGGGCTCGAGGGGCTAAGCTCCCTCAAAAGTACTCGTATCCCCCCAGAATTTTTGAGAATTACATAAGGTTAATGTCTGATTTTGGGGGGGGGGCTTAATCAACCAAATAAATATGTTATAAAATGTTTTCCAAGTTGCGCTAATGAGTCACCACATCAGCTCGTTGCCGCCACGATTATGACGTTAGAATATTATTATGCTGAATTATTATTAATCAGCGCGTTTCCAAGACATCATTATTTATAGATCAAAAATTGGACATATACCGACCTCACTCACATACACATTATAAAACACGAAGAAATACCCATGTGCTGCGACCAATGCAATGAATTAACCTTTCACGATTAAACGTATTCTATTCGGAATCAACACCGAAATACAAATCACCATCGAAACAATTTGATTTTATACAATTTAAATAATACCTACTCGATGTAATTATGTAAAATATTTTCACTGTTCTAATTAATTACTAACACTACAGATCAATACCGCGATATGTAATAACTATAAACACAGGCTAATGACCTAGATGTCGAAGCCTTTGAATAAAAAATAAAAAATAAACGTAAGGCGTACGCGAGCAATGAGACAATAACTAACGACGCGACGCGAATAAATTAATACAATAATAATAATAATAATAATGTGAAACACACGACCGAGACCGATGCCCACGCGTCAGCACGTCCTCCTCCTGTCGATCGCCACGACGAATGTATATATCATACTACTACTATTCGGGGGCCCCCGAGACCTGGCGAGATCTATACGTCGGCGGCTAATGGCTTAATCCACGACGGTCGCTGTGCAAATCAATTTTACTCTCGTATTATTTATTACCCATCGACTCGGCCGCGTTCGACGTTTTCTACGAATTCTTCTACATAGCGAGACGAGTGTTTTTTTTTTTTTTTTTTATTTTCATTTTCCATATTTTTCCCGTGTCGATTATCATCCTCCTATTATTGCACATCGTCCACAACTCCGGAGAATTCCACGCCCGTATGAAATATATATATATATGTGTGTGTGTACTACGTGCGGTGCACATTCATTTCATTTTTGCAGTTCGTTATTTTTATATACCGCATAAAATACATCATGACGTATGTAATAATTACTATATTATCGACTTCATAGGTATACACAGAATACATCGTGTATTGTACACCAGTGGTTCTCAATCTTTTCGGGTCCGCGACCCACCTTATATTTTAAGCGACCCTTTATTAGTCGTGATAATATTAAAAATTAAAAAAAAAAATAATAACTACTTGATAAACATTAACGTACGTTCTGATTAGGAATCCCAAATGTCTGTTGACTTGTAATAGTTAATTCAACAACGATTATCATGATGATAATATATATATATATATGTGAAAAAATATTAGCTTTTTAATATTGTATTGGTGACCCCCCAGTTTGAGAATCACTGGTATACACCACACACGTACTTTATAATATGTATAAACACAACATTAGGTGTACTGCAGATTACGTAAGACGGGGCGAGAACGGACGAGAAAGGAACAAAAATGCTATACTATGGCCGTACGGAGTATATTATGATTATTATAGTTTAAACAGTTTACGAGTTTACCGTATGTACACATTCGCCAACTACATAACTACGTCGTCGACGACGGTGCTCGGTGTACCGTGTTATTAAAAATGCATCAATAACTCTGCTCTGTGTAGAGACGATAATGCGGCGACCGTGGGTTTGTAGAGACGGTTGCTTTACGTGTAGACAAGTCCGGGTTAAGTGTTCAATGGGCCCCGGGGCGAAAATTTTATAAAAGCCCTTTTGGAAAAAAAAAATTTTCTTTCAAAATCGTCACGCTTCGCAAAAAATAAATTTTTCTAACTAATTTACAAATTTAACTTAAAAATTAACAATCAATGTATATATTTCATACGTCTACAAGAGTATTAATTTGTAATATAATAAAAGTTAATATAAATAATAATGCGTGATAATACAAAGTTTAGTGATAAGTTTTAAATTTATGGACATGCCAAAAAAAAAAAAAAGTAATATATTATTATAAAACAAAAACTATTTTATTGAATACATTTTTTTTTCTCGCTTTACTTGAAGCCATCTCAGAAAAATGTGATTCGGTCTAAAACTGTATGGGCCCTTGTCACTTTGATACTTGGGTGGGCCCCGGAGATGCAGCCCCAGCTAGACCCCCCCCTTAATTCGGCTATGCGTGTAGGTATATCTTTGATTTTTTCTCAACGAATATATTTTAAGCGATATTCCCGAAACGACAAAAAATAACAATTGTTTTTTGTACCCAAGACGAGAAGAAACTCATAGGATGGGGTCGTGTTGTTATAAAACGTTGACGTAACTCGTTCGATAATAAAAGTATTAATTCATATTTATACTTTTGCGTTTATTTATTTACTTTATGACAATTACTTTGTAAAGAAAAAAATTAAGTCGATTTTCCATACACGTTTTGACCCTGTGCGGCTGTTTCCAAAAGTAAAACGGGAGCAATTTTTGAAATTAATTTAAGCAAAAAAAAAGTAGTTTTTAAAATTATTACTTATTTACTGTTCTGAATGATATTCGGAATTATAGTTATAAGAAAACATAGTATAATAATTTATTATTTATTATTCTGTATAATATCATAGTAGTGAGTATGAAATAGAGAAAAAATAAAAAATTTTAAAAACCGTGCTTGCATCAATTTTAAAATAAACAAAGATCTAAGATTGAAAACCTAGGGGGTGGTATATGATCCCATTCTCGGATCCACCACTGTATATGATCTATATGCACTCCACGGAGCCCCTGTGATCTACGTTATTTATTTATTATAATATATCTGTAGGAATTCTTTGAAAATCATCCTCTCCTCTGCACATTTTTGTTTTTACTGAAAATTCTCCAACCCTATTTTGTAAAAAAAAAAAAGACAAACGACGAAGTTAACTACGAGGGGATGTATATTACACACTACCTATCCCGCCATAATATAGATACAACGAGAGGGGAAAATATAACTTTTACGAGAGTCAAAAACATTATTGTTGTTTGTACGTATATTAGTTGCAGTGCGAGCGGAACAACGCTATATTATAATGGTTTTTGCGTTCGAAACTCCATAAAAGTCGTGTATTAAAAAATAATGACTGCAGCATTTCAACCGCCGTCGCGGTCACAATTAAAAAAAAAAAATTCAAAACAATACGTTATTATGAGGTCATATATATATTATTATAAATGTAAAATCTAGTGGTTGTTTTTTAAACGACTTTTTTTTCCCCTTCTTTTGTTTTAGCTCTCGACGACAGCAGCACCGACGTATGTGTGTGCGAGCGGGCGCGCGCGCGTTCTTAAGTGGCCCCGACAACGATTTTTTATTATTTTTATTTTTTCGTTATTATTTTCCGCCGGGGCACAACTCGAAAAATAAACCGAGCTTTAACAAAACAAAACTCTAGTGGCTTTTGTCCGGCGGCGGCGGCGGCGGAGGAAGAGCTTTTCCCATCAACCGGGGCGATGCGGTTTTTTTCCCCCTCCATTATTATTATTATTATTATTATTGCAGTGTATGCGTTTTTTTTTCTACCGTCTATACAAGCGTAATATGTTTTTTCTCCGTCAATAGGTTTTCACCGTGCATTTTTTATCCGTTTCCGCGTATTGTTCGCGCAAATCCCACGCGTAACACGTACGCCGCCGTGTCTGCGTTATAATATTTATAATAGTATACAGTATACAACACGTGTATGCGCAAACACTGAATACGCGTCAATAATGAACGACGAAGAAACATTTTTTTTTTTTTTTTGTTATCATATTTTTTTCATTATTATTATTATTCTCATCCCTTGTCCCGCCGCCCCCGCGACTAAACTCCACGTGTTTGCACGCGCGCTTTGCACCACTCTACTCCTCTATCTCTTCTTCCGCGCCACGAACATAATATTGTATACATTTATTAAAATCGCCGTCTCACAATGTGATAGTGACTACGCGTATATGTGTATGGTTAGTAAAAAAGAGAGTGGGGGGAAAATAGCCGAATCCTCATCCCTCCTATTAGTCAGCTGTCTTGTTATCGCGTTCTAATAATAATTATAATATACAGGGTGTTGTTTTTTATTAAGCGTGTCACCGTGGATTTTTTTTTTGGAATGTTCAATTTATACTATAAAAACTACGTTTTCCAAGACTTCTTTTTTTCTCATCACTTTAATGACGTTTTTTTTTTTTTTTTTTGCAAATGACAACGCCCTCTCCTATTTTACCTACGGAATATTATTCGGGTAATTTTTCTGAGAATTTCGATGTATTCAACTCGAAATTCGAACGAGTAGTTTATATTTGATGTTAACTGGTAACAATATTATAGATTCATAATAACTTCGTAATATACTTTGGTAACTAAAATTTGTATCCAAGAGACACCATTATTCTTATTAATATTTAAATTTGAACAATATTCAAAAACTATTCGTTCGAATTTTGATTTTATAATACATATTGAAATATTAACAGAAAAATAATTCAAAATTGGGGATTACAGTTTGAAAATGAAAAAATTGTGTAGAACCTTAAGGCGACATGGAAAAAAAGTTATGGAGAACATGGTTTTTATAATAACTTGAACATTCCAAAAACAAAACAAAAAAAAAAATTCAAAATTTTTTAATTTTTACAGGAAAAAATGAGGGGTGATCATGCTTAATGAATCACCCTGTATGACTGCGTATTACAACGCGTTTGCGCCCTTTGCAAGCAACACGAATTCGGGGTGAAAAAACGCAAACTCATGTGGCGCGGGGCGGGGTATTTTATTTGTTTTTTTAATTTCATATCGGCGTGTTATTTCTTTTTCAATTATTTTCACCTCGATGACCGACACAATGCCCTCGTACGACCGTACTCCCTCGCGATGTCGAGTGCAATCCGTCCGTTTTTCCCATACGCTGCTCACTTTTAACCGGAGGAATACTATTTTTTTACGCTTAGTATACATCACAAATTTATAATAATTTCGCATTGAAAATATACTTACCGTATTTTGAGTATTTTTTTTTCCACGCGTACACGTTTTCGTAGAGAAATACTTGTCAAAAAGATATTCGGTTAGCATTTCTTTTTTGAATCAGAGTTTGCCTCATGAAGATACTTTTTTTTAGGAGGTCGTTATTCGAAGTAGTTTTTTTTTTTGTCATACTTGGATTAAAAGTTTAATTTTCGATACGGGTAGATATGCGGTCGAATGTGGCCATTGTCCGTCTAGCGGGCGGAAAAGACTACCGCACACGGACCGAAAGTCACATCTCATGGAAAAAAAAATGTCCAAGGAGTATTATAAGTGTATGCGGTTTGGGCGGTAAAGTTACTTTACAGCCCCGGCAAGCATGGAAAAAAAAATGTTGTCCGATGAGTATTATAATAAATATATTATGAGGTGTGACTTAATAATTTTTCAATGAAAATACGATATTATTATTCGTCGTCATATTAATATGCAAACGAAAATTCTTGTCTTCATTCGCCATTATTCTTATCTTCAAGTCTCGATAAATTAATTCGTTTGTAATAAAAAACGTTATGTATTCGCGCGGTAAGTATAATATAATAAAATATGTGTAGATAAAGCGTTGTATGGTATCTTAGATTTAAAATCGCAACGTTAGCTCCCCCGTCCATTCCGTGTGTTTTCGCAAAGAATTTAATCTACTTGTTTGCGGCGCTTACCTCAGACGAAAACGGTAATATTATTATTACGTGACGTACACCGTCCATTACGACGCGTAGACAAAGAGATTTTTTTGTTTTTTTATTTTTTTTTTCACTAACCACTGGCCTAGTTCAACGAGCCCCCCCCATCCTCGCCCACCCGTACTCGGTCTAAACTTATACAACAATACAGGGGTGGCCAAATTGTGGCTCGCGAGCCGTATGCGGCTCTTGTTGTGGTTGCATGTGGCTCTTATTTTATTTTCGAAAACAATAATAATCTTATATTTTAATAGTATAACATTTATTTTTTTATTTATCACAAATTTAAAATTTTGAATTATGGCTTTAAGCGTATAAAGTTTGAATTTGTATTAACAAAACAAAGGTCCAAAAAACGTTGGTCTAATACTGAAAAAGATTTAATGAATGTTAATGGTAGGTTCGGTTAGCCTTATTTCTTCTACAGGTATTGATTTTCGAAAATTGGTGTCTTCTTTTTCGATTTCGCTCCTTATATAATATAGCTTCCAAAATAATATAAAAAGTTGATTCACTCGTACGACAGTACTCAAAAAACTTGACCGAGAACGGTATTAGATTTTACGGGGCCCCGCGGGGGAAAAATTGCAAAACTCACGGAATCTGTCACGAGGACCTTTAAACAGATAGTTAAATCGCAAGACTCGGGAAAAGCTTCTTTATTGTTACCCGTGCGCCGCCCCTACGATTTCCACTTATTTAAAGTTCAGAAAAAAAAAAAAAGAAAGAAAAACGTTTAAAACGAGTCCGTTGTTACTCGATTTTACATCCCCTTTTTAAAGAGGGGAACATTTTACCGAACTTTCATCTTTACGTACACACACATACTATATTTATATAAAAGGGGTGATTCAAAATGTATGTTACAATAATTTTATCATATAAATAATTAAATTAGAGTAAAACGTACAATACAGAAGTTTCTTTATACATACACACATAGAAAAGTGTAGTCGTTTTAACACACTAAAGTGTTAGTTTAGTACACATTTGCACGTCGTTTTTCGCCCAGAGCTAAATTGCAGTTGATTTAACTACAATTTATGGTTAAAATATT
>JAIPRM010003310.1:0-18342 GCA_025469315.1 Stegophylla sp. TES_Ste_2020 | reverse complement strand
ATTTTTTTTTTGGAAAAAACTACCCAAAATTTGACAAAAACGACTCCAACACCATCTTTTTTTGATCCAAATTTTATGAAAATTTAAACATAGATAGAAAATCCTATAAAAAAGATTTTGGCGCAAGAAAATTTTGGACATTTTTCGAAATTTTTTTTTTTTCTTATATTATTAACTTCCTTTGTTCAGAATTGTTTTACTGAAGAAATGATTTATCGTTTCTTTAAAATTTAATATGCCCGTCAAGAGAATACCACCCATCGTGCGAAGTATGTCCGGCTTTTTTATGAATGGTGGTTTAAAATTGGCATTCCTGATTTTCGGGGCTCTGTAGATTATTTTATTAATTTGATGGCTCCCGAACAAAACAAATGAAGTAGCTTTTTATTTTTCCATAAGTGTTTTTCAACTTAGAATTATAATTTTAGATTCTGACCGGAGTGAAGAAGCTTATGATTTTACAATGATGCTTATTATTATTTTTTCTTTTTTCTCTTTCTGGAAACACTTTCATATAGAAATACTTGTCCAAAAATTTCAATCAGTATTTCTATAGGTCCCGAATCACACCCAGATAGTACTTTTGAGAGGTAATTTTTCCAATTTCTCAATATTTTTTCTGAAAACGTGGAAAATCTGTCAAAAACATGATAAATACTTCAAAATATGCCCATTACCAGAATTCTCGTAAATTTGAAAATTGCTTTTTAACATTACTTCAAAAATAATGCAACTTGGGACTTGAAACTTTCACAATCTACTAAAAATGGCCACAAAAATATTTTATATTAATTTCAAAAAGATTTGATCAATTTTGAGTAGGTGTAGCATTTTGAAAAATTTTCATTTATTGTTGTGTTTTTATGCAATAAAATGTTTGATATTATGACTTGAAAATTTAATATGATCTTAACTCATATATAGAGTACGGATTTTGAAGGCATTTGCTTTTTTTTTCTATTGCTCTAAAACGAAGCTAGGTCAGCTATAATTTTAATTTTTACGCCTTAGAATAAAATTCACGACATTTTATTTGTTTTTTTTGTTTTATAAAGCTTGTTGGGATATTTTGGGCACTTTTTTTTTATTTATAAGTTATAATTTTTCAAATGGTCCTCTAAATAAACGTATTTTAAAGATTAATTCAGTTTAAGAAAGTTCTTTTTTTTTTGAAAACTTAAAAATAAATTAATTTCCCAATGTGACTCCGATGATATAGGTTGATCAATATTTGTAATTATTTTTTAACAAATTTTGATACAATAGGTATCTTAAAAAAAATAAATCTAATTTACAGACAAACTGTAGAAGAAAAAGAGCATGATGATTTTTTTATTATTTAATAAACTAATAAATAATTATGGTACGTTTTTCGTAATATGTATATTTTTTCATCAAAAACCCCATTTTTAATGCTTTTTTAAAAGTTTTTTTGGAAGATTTGTTGAGCTCTATTGCTTTATTTTAATTGTATTTTTTTTAAAAGTTTTTTATTATTTAAAATCTGTACTCTACTCATATATATGTCTAATTGACCTGAAAAAAATCTCGAAAATCCTTAGTCAACTTTTTTTTCTATACTGTTTGAAGTTAGAATTTTGACCAAATTTGTTATCTAAAATTACACACTTTAATGTAAATAAAAGAAAATTGGCCTGACCGATATTTTTGAAACTTTGATGCCAAGATAGAGAATTTTATTTCGAATATTTTGGTGCAATAAAATTTCTTATGCATACAGAATTACATTTTACAAAGGTTTGATTGAAAAAAAAAAATGGAGAAAATACAAGCAAAATATATTATGAGATGTTTCTAGTTTATATGAACTTAAGAAGGTTGACTTTTTATCGCCATCTTGTGTATTTTTTAACGCTGAATACGATGGTGTGAATTAAAATCCATGTGCATCAATAGTTTTCTAATTATTTTATTCTATTTTGAAAATTCAATATTCTCGATTATTAATTGTACCTTTGTGTTTAAAAATAATTACATAAAATCATATGGAAATAAGGTAAATCATACATAGGCCATTAAAAAAATGCAATACAAATTACCTAATTCGAAAGTTTAGACCATCCTAAAAACATTAATTTTGAAGGAATAAAAAAACTTCAAAAAAGTGAAAGTTGCTTAGAAAAAATAATGAAATCCAAGTCTGGTATCAAAAATAGTGGTTCCTATTTAAGAAAATTTAATTTTACTGCCCATGCTCTTATAAAAAACGGTTTATTAGTTTTTTTTTAATTTTGTGTATTTTGATATCCTCTTTCTAGTGAAAAAATAAAAAATAAAATCCAATGTCATTTAGCCGAAATATTTTGTGTTACCTTTAAAGTTGAACACACGGTATAGAGTTACATTGATAGAAAAAAGAAAGAGTAAGATTTGTAAGTAGTAATTGTTAAAAATGTGGCCAACTGTATACTGGCCAAGGAAGATGACCTAGGTCTCACATCTATTACTTCATGGCATTATAGAATGTGTGATTATAAAGTATTTTTTCTTAGAAAAATAAAATTTGACTCTTTTCAGGAACAATGGAAACGTGGTCAACCAGTTTTAGTGAAAGGTGTAGGTAATAATTTAAATCCATATTTATGGCGTCCAGAATCATTTTCTCGTGATTTTGGGAAGCAAAATAATGATTTGATTAACTGCATCACGAACAAAGTTGTATCTGACCAACCTATGAGCAGATTTTGGGATGGATTTGAAAATGCTTCTGCTAGATTACGTGATGAAGGGGGTCAACCAATGTTACTGAAACTTAAAGACTGGCCTCCATCAGAGGATTTCGCAGAGACATTGCCCAGCCGATTTGAAGATTTGATGAATTGCTTGCCATTGAAAGAATACACGCAGCGTAATGGAAAATTTAACTTGGCTGCTCATCTGCCAGAATGTTTTGTTCCACCAGATTTGGGTCCAAAAATGTATACAGCTTATGGTAGTTCTGACACACAGCACAAAAAAGTGGGTACCACTAATCTGCATTTGGATATGACAGATGCTGTCAATGTTATGGTTCATGTTGCTGTTACGAAGAATTGTAAAGAACATGATTATGATTGGTATATGAGAAAAGCAAAGGAAATCATAAAAGAAGCTGGTTGTGATGAGTTAACAAACCGGCGAGTTTTTGTTAATGGTGAAATCCCTGGTGCTCTTTGGCATATTTACCATGCGTCAGATGCAGATTACATTAGAGATTTGTTAATTAAAGTCGCTATTGAACATGGGACACCTCTGGAAGAATTCAGCGATCCAATACATGATCAATCACATTATCTAGACGAGTATCTTACAGCACGTTTGTACACAGAATATGGGGTCAAGGGATATGCAATTGTTCAGTGTTATGGTGATGCAATATTTATTCCAGCAGGAGCGCCTCATCAGGTACGATATAGTTCTATTGAAGGACAACTAGGTACTCATTTTATGTGTTCGTTCAAAATTAATGTCATTTTAACAAATGATTTTCGTTTATTATTGGTTGATATATTTTCAGGTAAAAAATCTGCACAATTGTATAAAAGTAGCCGAAGATTTTGTGTCGCCTGAAAACATCCAGCAGTCATTACAAATGACACAAGAGTTTCGCAACTTAACAGATGATCATACTAACCACGAAGACAAATTACAAATAAAAAATATTGTCTACCACGCAGTCAAAGATTCTATTGCTGTATTGAAGTATCAATGAACACAGTCAAAAATATAAGTTATATATGTAAATAATTTTTTCGTTCATCCTCATTCAAGAAGTTTTATTAAGATCAATATTTTTAGCATTAATTTTTTTTTCTGACATTTCATGTGCCCATCTAACTTGTATCAAATATTGTTTTGTTTATTGCATGTTGTAAATTTCCGAGTCATTTTTTATAAGTATTAAGTGTATTAAAAATAATATAGCATACAATTTGTTATAATTAAATGAATAATTACCATTGTAGTAGAATTAATTGCTTCAAAATTTAATGTTCATATCGATATTTTTATTAGAATATTTACTTTATTACTAAGATGAACAACTTCACTATATTGTATAACTAATTAAAATTTTTGGTTAAATATTATAATTGTTTATAATTTACCAATAATTTTTTTTAAATTCTTGTGTCAAATAAAAAAAATTTTGTCTAGTATCAAAAGAAGTAATTTCTAGACTATTAACTTTTATTGTTCAGTGTAAATAAAATACATTAATTGTTACCTATAAATTCTAAGATATTCTTTTATTTTTTTGTCTGCAGGAAAAAAAAGTTTCAGTAAAAAATCAACGAAATATTCTTTCTTGATCAATTTTATATACGTAGTTATACTTTATTTTTCATTATTATATTAGTAAATTTATAGAACTGGTTAGGTTAATGTATAATTTAAAATGCTTGAACTGACTGATTTCCTAGACTAATTAATGTCAAGAATGATCTAGATATGCAAATACCCGGATAATTTAATTTTGAAACTTAATATTATTAAATCTTATATCAAATACTTATTATAAAGGAACATATTTTGATATTTAGGTTGTCCGAATGCCAGAAAGTGTGTTTACAGGTGATTACATTTCATTAGATTTTGAATAATTTGATACTAATTTTATTTTAAATAGTTTTAATAATTAAATATGTAAAAATGAATACACATTTTAATAGTCATATTGTAGAATTTTCTTGTTTATTTTTTTTTTTAAATATTTTACAATGAATAAAATGATATAATTCTATATCTATCCCAAAGTGGTCAACATTTGTCCTCCATATATTCCACTATTGTTGAGAAAATCTCGCTTATGCCATACTTTACTATTTTCAACAAGTTTTCCTAGTTTCGGCAAAAAGTATTAAGGATTTTTAAAAATTTAGCCAAGTATTTTTATACAAAAAAAGTTTCATTAAAAGAAAAAAAATAAACATTGTAAACAAATCAGCTTCTTTGCTCCACTTGAAATCTTAAATTATGTATTTTACTACATTTTAATAAAGTAAATACATTTAATGAAATTAAACCACCTTTCCGAAATTGTACGCCCATTGCTGTTGCATAGTCCACAGTGCCTTAACCACAACTAACTGAATTATCTAAGCCATTTTTATTCTGTTATGAAGAATTAGAAAAATTTACGCAATTTATTTGTTTCATTTTTAGATTCTAATCTAGCAAAGAAGCAAGTGTTTTTACAATTGTATGCATATACTGGTCCAAAAGTTCTGTATAGCCACTTTTATGAATAGAGATAGTATTTCTCTAAAAGATTATTTTTCCAAAATCTTAAAATTTGTGAAAAATTACTCAAAATTAAACAAAAACTCCTTAAAAATTATCTTTTTTTTAATCTAAATTTTTTGAAAATTTTAATTTAAATGGACAATACTATGAGAAGTGTTTTGGCGCAAGAAAATTATGAAAATGTGCACACTATACTCAGTGCACGTTAAGAGCATGACTGTTGCGCATTCAAAACAACTTCACCACACCGCTCATCAAAGTGGCCACTGTAACTTTTGTATACGGAACGCTCTTAGTACACGTTATCTATAACAGAAGGTTTGGTGCACGTGACGTTTGTCATGCTGTTTACATTTGGAATAACGCTGTATAATCGTGAACACATTTTTGAAGAACCAATAAGAAGCCACCTGCGTGTAGTGGAGGAGGCCAATTAGTCCGCTGCTTCAGTCATGTTCTTAACGTGCGCCGAGTATATTTTTACAGTAAATGTTATTCCTTTGTCCTCAACTAATAGTGGGGATATAAAACTGACTGAGTACAAAAGAATTTATTTTGTAATATTAATAAACTATAATTTTCAAGTTTGGACTTAAAGACTATTATATATGTCATTATTATATTTATTAAAATCGAATGCGTAATACATAGTTTACAGTATTTACAATAATTAATGAAAATACTAAATAGGCAACTGATATAGCAATCTTGCACAATAATGATACAAAAAAATTACTAATACAATTAGTCCCATTATTATAATATAAAGGTTAATAGAATTTTTCACCTAATAACTTAATATACTCATAATTGATTCTATTAACCCTGGTGAATGTGAATTGAAAATGGTGAATTCTTTGAGCACAGTGGCCTAATTTATATATTTAATATAATAGGAATAAATGAAATCATACATTGGTAATTGATATTACCACGGGGCCTTTAAGGTCTGACATGGTTTATACAAGTAACACTTCCACTGCCAAAAGAAAACTTTTATTTTTTAATAAATTTTTTTACAACATTCATTTTCAAGTAAACTATGGTTAGTTGTCTTTTACATTATTGACTTATAACTATGTTAGTTGAAATACATATTTTCTTAAAATTATGTTTGTATAATATACACACACACACATATTATATAAAATTATATATTTTAAACAGTTTCTGCTTTTTTCACATTTGAGTAAACCTTACTTTCTTGGTCGAGTTATTTTATTATTCATATATGAATATGTGCCGCATTCACATTTAATCAAATTAAATTAATAACTTATTGAACTTTAAAATCTTACATGATTTTTATGGGGTCGTATATTTAGTATATTGAATAATTTAATAGTATTATTAATGACAAAAAGTAAATATAAATTTATATGATTTTTTATACATATAAGTTTTATGCATGATCAGATGGTTGTTCCCGAGGATAATTTTATCTTTGACATGATAATATCTCTATAAACAAAGGTACCGTTATATATATCTTATTATTTTTAGAGGATTAAAATTGAGCATATTTTATATGAATTAAGAAAACTATATCAAATGAGATACATGATAGCATCTGTAGATGAACCTTAGTATTAATATTGTAAAAAATGTTTTAATTTCAATCAATTTACACAAACAATAATTTATATTTCATATACATTAACAAATAATTAAGTTCCCAAAATTAGTCACTGACATTTTCAGCTTATAGGAGCAAGTAAATAATAATGTATTAAATCTTCACTATATAAATAAATGTCACCTGAATGTTATACATTTTATTTTGAAAAAAAGAACTGTACATTATACATTTAAGCAGCTAAATAAAATTAATTTTTTTAAATTAAATTTAAAGTAAATGTTTATAAATAATTAAATTAATTTTTATCGTAATCACTATAGATAGTAAAAATTAATGTAAAAAAAATAAAGTAAATATAAACAAAAAAATATGAATTATCTTACCCACACTAAATATAATAATAATTACATAATTTGTATCAAAATCATTCTACTTAAATCAAATTTATTGACTTCTTTTCATTTTTTTTGTTGTTGGTCCTAAAGAATAATTTCATTAAAAATTAGACATTTAGTACTAACTAGAATATTTCATTTATTAATTAAGAAAAACTATTAAAAACTCACTCATATCTTTAATGTTATTGATATCTTCTACATTTTGTCCCAATAGTGTAGCAATTACTTTATTAGTATCCAAAGAACTGTATTTTACTGGATTCATTCGTTTTCGATTTACTATATCTGGTAAAATCTTCTCGAGATTAATATTTTTTAACAATTCTGGTTGTTTTATTTTTAAATCATTCACTATTAATCTAGCAGCTGCTTCTACAGCAGTAGAATGTACAAGATTTTCATCAGTGTATAAAGGACATCTAACAATAAAAACAGTTACTAAGTCATTAATATCTTTTTAAACATAATATACAATATACATGCATAAATAAATAAGCAAAACTAACTTGTCTTCTATAATTTGAGTGTGATAAAAATGAGAGTAGTTATCTGTAACAGGCCGCCTACATATATAGCACATATGCTTACCACAACTGCACGTCATTTTGTTACAACCATCCTCTTTTACAAAATTACAGTTACAGTAATAACAAGTCCTATATAGAATGAGCAGACATATCAAGTCAATATTAATAAATATTAATCAAGTAAATATTAATATCAAAAATACAAATAGTTGGTTGATTACCTTATGAGCACTTCAGTCATTTTATTTTCAATCATAGTTCTCACTTTTACCTCTGGAGCTTTTTCAATTTGATCACATCTGAGAGGAAAGTGGCTTTCTTCTCGACATTCTCTATAAAACATATATACATAAATGTGAACAATATTTTTGATGTAATACCGTTGGGACTTTAGACTTAGTATATTATTTTAGATAGAAGGCCCCTGGTACATAACTAACTTTTTTAAAATTAAAGCGTTTTATTTGAAAGTATAAAATTATTCTTAAAAATAATCTAACCTGCAAGTTTCCTTTTTGCAATCAGAATTTAAGCATTTGATAGTTTTGATATCAGGAGATAAAATCACAGAATAATCACAGAATGCACATGTTTCAAGTCCTTCAATGCCAGCTGCTTTAATTTCTTGTGCTTGCTTAAGTCTCATTATACGTTCATAGAGTTTGTCATCAATAAATTCCTATGAAATTATTTTTAAATGAAAATAAATCAACTTCAAAGTGAACAATAAAATTAAGACATATTATACTTTAATCAATAATATATTGAATTCTTCATTACAATCAGCAAAACACTTAAATTCCAGTTTAGAAAGACCGACTGCAACTTCCGTACCTCTAAAAAAAAAAAAATATATCATAATTTTATTTACAGTAACATACTTGAACTGTATATGAATCTAATTAATAAGGTAGTGATAAGAAAATATTAATTATTAAGTAAGGCTACAAAATATAATTTTAAAACATAACTACTTACTTTTTTATACATTCTCCACAGAAATAATGACCAGCTGGACAGCAATTCACTTCACTACCTAAAAGCTCATCATTATAACAGCATTCACAAGTTCTTAACTGACCAACAGACTTAGCCTATGAGTATAATTATAATTATTATATTATTTGAAAGGAAAACAATTACTTAATATAATTTACTTCTTCAACTTTCATTCGATGAATAGTTTCTTCACATTTTTTATGATTCAGAATTTCTTCTTTATGAGTCAGGTAGGCCATCTAAGATTAATATTAATTAGTAAAAAATACTTAAATCAAGCTTTATATTTACCTCTTTTAAAAATTCTATATTTGTTGTATTTTTAAAATTTATTCCACAATTATATCCATAATATGATGCTTTTCTTTCTTTTTTTAAAGTTTTTTTACATTTATCAACTTCTATAGCTTCTACAGTCTTTGTCAAATTGCATCCATTATTAAGAAACATCGAACGGAGTTTAACTACTGATAAACGTTTAAACCTGAAATAAAATTATTTCATTAAGAAAACAAGACGGACATACTTCGCACAGCGGGTGGGATTCTCTTGACGGGTGTATTGAATTTTAAAGAAACGATAAATTATTTCTTCAATAAAACGATTCTGAACGAGGGAAGTTAATAATATAAAAAATAAATCTTAGAAAAATGTCCAAAATCTTTTTTATATGATTTTCTATCTATGTTTAAATTTTCATATAGTTCGGATCAAAAAATGATTGTTTCCGAGTCGTTTTTGTCAAATTTTGGTTTTTTCCAAAAAAAAAAAATTGAAGAATTGAGAAATTCAAAAAATGACTTCTCTAAAGTACAATTTAGAGGCAAATCCAATTTCAAAAAGTTACTGATCAAAACTTTTGGACAAGTATTTCCATACGAAAAGTTGTACACACAGAAAAAAAAAGAAGAAAATAAACATTATTGTAAAAACACTAGCTTCTTCACTTCGTTCAGAATCTAAAATATACTTAAAAGTAACACGAAATGAAACTTGCCTATCATATAAGTAAGATATTGATTCTTCATGATGTTGATTAGTTCCTCTGTTAGGTTTAATGTCATTAAAATAGTTTTCAGGGTTTGGACACATCTTTAGAAACTCATTAACATTAAACATTTTAGTTAAACTATTAATAACTTGTAAATCCTTGACACGTTCATTGTACTCTTGTTCTTTTGGATAGCTTTTTCTTTTTGTAGTAATAACTTCAAGTAATAGGGTTAAACCTTCATGATTAGACGCATATACTTCTCCAACTAAATCTAAGTAAACAGGATCAGCATCTGGCATTATATCCTTCAAATTATTTGTCAATTGAACTGCCTCAGTTGATTGATTTATTTTATATATTTGTAGTTTACTAATAGTTTCATCTACATGATAGAATGACGTATCAAGTTGAATGAGAAGATACAATCGACTAACATCATTACAAAGATCTAGAGCATCAATGACTTTAATCATGTTTTTTTTATAAAGATTTTCCCATCCAAAGTTTGAAAATTTTTCATAGAGAAGACAGTCTGAAATTGTTGAATAAGCTGGTGCTGTATCCGGTGAAGTAATTCTACTTGTAGTGGGTTCCTAAAAAAAAAAAAAAAATAAATTAGAAGTTAGGTAAATATTTTTTATTCCAATAAATGTTCCAGAACAAATAATAAAAACTAAAATTATTTAACATTTTTCATTTAACCTTTGGTAGCATACAAATTGAGTCCTAAAAATGAGAGTATCTATATAAGATATATTATAATCATTTTTATATATAACTTAAATACAACAAAAAGCATGGACTTAAGACTTTTTATAGTTTTATTTCTTATATTGGTTGTATATAAAAAATAATGGTCTTGTCAATTCTTCTAATGAAAAAATCTTGGCTACACACCTCGTGGTTTTTATTAATTCTTTGTATACCACCTACAAGTTTTCTGCATACTACAAGAACCTTTGGCCAAGGACAATTTGCTGTAAGACCTTTTAGTTGTCTTTAATGATTTTAAATAATACCCATACAATATTCATATTATATTTTGTTTGTACAATTTATTGTTTAATATTTCATACTAATTATTATGTAGAATATGTTGTCAAATGAATAGATTATAAATATAATTTTTAAACTACAAATGAAAATCATAAAAATGTAAATTATACACACACACACACACATACCTATATATATATATATGGTATAGCCATTATCGACATAGGCTTGAGATTGACGAGTTATTTCAACGCCTAACACTATGAAAATTTAATTTAAGACATACCTCATAAAAATATAGGTACCAAGGCAAATAAAAAGTAAATTATAGACAAGAAAGCCAGACATACTTTGTATCATGGATATTCTTTACTCTTCAGGTACTCTTGGAGGGTATGTAGAATTTCAAAGAAACGATAAATAATTTTTTCAATAAGAAGATTTTGAACGAAAGAAGTTAATAAAATAAAGAACAATAATAGTAGTCATTTTCAACACACACACACCAAGAGTATCTGACTCGAAGAGCAAAGAATATCTGTGGTGTTAAGTATGCCCGTCTTTCTTACCTATACTTTACTTTAATTTTTTTTTGTCTAATAAATAAAGAAGGAAATACAATTTAATAAAAAAAAAAATACTATAAGTGTTCAAATTTTTTTTTCACATTTTCAAAATTTTCCTACGCCAAAATGTTTTTCACATTATTATTTAATTATATTTAAATTTTCATAAAGTTTGGATAAAAAAATGATGGTTTCTGGGTCTTTTTTGTCAAATTTTGGGTAGTTTGAAAAAAAAAAAAAAATTGAAGAATTGAGAAATTAAAAAAATTACCCCTCTCTGTAGTACCAACTAGAGACAAATCCGGTTTCAAAAAGTTACTGATTGATAATTTCGGAAAAGTAGATCTATACAAAAAAGTGTATACAGAAAAAAAAATAAACATGATTGTAAAAACATTAGCTTCTTCACTTCCTTTAGAATCTAAAAATATAATAATTTTTAATATTAAATATATAGGTAAAAAATTACTCCAATACCAATCACTAATCTCCATATTATCCAATGCGTTATATATTATAATAAATCATGTTAAATATGTAAATTCTAATAACATCCACAGATTAACATTTATTAGTGCACTCTTTTGTGGCCTTGTCCCTTTCAAAACGAAGGAATAACATCACCGATAGTAATAAATAAATAATTGGTCTGAACAATGCGAGTTAATCTTAGGTAGTAACTAGAAGGTAATGATACCCAAGTCTAAATCTAATACCAATTAAAAGAAAGAAAAAATCTTACCATATTCGAGGATTTCCGTAAACTAATGGTCGCATTAAGTATTGACATACAAAACGTCAGAGAATTTGTATTCAACGTTCACAAAATACAAATATAACAAAGATAATAATATATTACGGGAACAATGAACACTGTAAATTGTGACCATAGAGTATAAACGTTCTGAACAATTAGTCCCAATACTCATGGACCGGCTTGCCCATCATAGATAATAAAAAAACTATACCACGATTTATAACACCATAGAGAAATACAAAAATAGAGGCGGCAATACACATTGATAGGATGCGGAGGTAGCATATTCTGTGGAGGTTATAGAAATTACACTACAGTATAATGTCTATGGTGGAGGTAGGTCCGATTTCAGAACTACCACTTCGTACGGACAAAATTATTGTACATATTTGAAATAGAGTAGTAACAACATTGACAACTTACTGCCAATATGTAAAAATGCATTTTAGATTCTTTTGGACTCGGAGTAAGAAGCTAAATACTTTTACAATGATTTGAATGATGTTCATTTCTTTTTTTATTTATTGTGATGAAAATCATTTACTACATTATTACTTTTAACCTAGAAAGAGACCTCCACTTGTGTTATTTCTTTTTATCTTTGTTCTTTTATTCTCTAACCGAGAGACAACCCTGGTCGGTTCTGTGGTTCGTTTCGGCACCAGTATTCAAATATGGCATCTGATTGGTCGATTTTAAAATCTCACCAAGTTTATTATCACAAATAATATTCATCCCCGTAAATGACATTGAGCGTCGTTTCGCTTACTACGCAAAACTCCAATTGTTTGCAAAGAGTGTCGCGCCCCTCGCGCTCGATTCAAATCGATATCAACCCTCGGTTTGCCGTGCAACGTGGGGACATTTCGGCTTGATAATCGACTTGGTGTACAGCGTGAGGACATTTTGGAATAAACACAAAACAGTTATCGTCGGCGCGAGACTGCAGAACCGAATCCGAGCCCTGCAGTGTTGAAGTCAGACGCATACTCAATCGACCTAACTAGCCAAACGGAAAAATGTGTGGAACGGTGTGGCTTATAGCAGGTGGCTCTTTTTAGTACCATAATACCGTGATAATAAACTTGGCGGGAATTTAAAATTGACCAATCTGATGTAATATTTGAATACAAGTGCCGAAAAGGACCACAAAATGCTTATATGCAGGCGGTCCGGTTGTCGCCCGGAGTTTCGAACCTATAGCTCAAACGGGAGTTTGCCAGGCGGATGACGGCTCTCGGCCTGTCCCATGGCGACACAGAACGTTCGACGCGAGCACGTTATCGCTTGGAGCTACGGGAAAGCGTCGGTCGTCACCCGTTAAAAGATGGACGCCGCGATTAGGAAGGACCTTTCCGCTGAGCAAGGAAAGGTGACCAGGACGCATCGACACATCCTCATAAGCCCGGAACATGCTACGCGTACTTAGTCGACGGTCGCAATGGACTCTCTTGTTATAGCCTCTCCAAGCAATATAGAAAGGCTGTTGGGTATCTTGCAACAAGTTGTTCGATCCATAAGTCTTGGTTCGCGCCAGTACGGACTAAGATACATAATATCTTATCGACAATATCCCTCTGCTTGTTGTGTAACGTGAGGAAATTTTGGAAAAAAAAAATATCGGGAGATGAAAGACAAATTCGAAAATAATTAAGAAATTCAAAAAAATTACCTCTCTAAAGTACCAATTTAGAGGCGAATCTGGTTTTAAAAAAATTGCTGATCGAGACTTTTGGACAAGTATTTCTATTCACAAAAGTGTTCACAGAAAAAAAAAATAATAAACATCATTGTAAAAACACTAGTTTCTTCACTTCATTCAAAATCTAAAATAAAAATAGTACTGTGTATAATAATATTACCACCTAAGTAATATACTAATATAACAAGATTAGAGAGTAAATAAATAAATAATTATAAATTAAATAATAAAATTCTTATTAGGTACTACATTGCTAATAGTAAATAATATAAATATAATATAACAGATTTATTGTCATATTTATGTTTGATAAATTATGTACAATAAGCTAATGAGTATTACATTGTTGTAAAAAGAAGTAACTCGTTGAAAATATCACCCTTGAATCTTTTCGTTCAAATATGTTGTTATACCGTTGATGTAATAGTGTTTGTATGGCTGGCCTACTTTTATTTCATGTGGCACGGTCCAGTCTCCAGGCATCACGTCGTAGTTTCACTAGTGAGTCGCTCTTGCTTAATGCGTTAACTAATAATTACGACCGGTAAAAAAAAAAAAAAAAATTAAATTCATTTATAACGTATAAAAATACACAGTGTCAAAATTTTTAACTATGCAGTGTTCGTAGTACTATGTCTGTGTTCTAACCGTGCGTATTATAACACATAGATTTTAAACTTTCGGCATAAATATTCGAAAGATGACCGAAAATAATCTTATGTGCGCTTGTATGCTACGGTTGTCTATTCTCGTCGGTCTTCTATCGGTCGTGGTCACTATTATTTACTATACACCTATACCCGATTTCGGTAATTACACATTTTCATAATGCATTATCGAACTTTAACTTATTTATTGTTTAATAATTCATGTGTACCATGTGCAAAAAATATATTTACTTATTTATTATACTTATACAATTTTACAATACAGAAGTGTCCCACGAGGGTTTAACCAATGCGATATCTCCTTAGATAATAAAGGTAATCAAATTTTGTTTTTTTCGTATAACTCACAGAGACAAGGATTGAAAATATTGTATATTTGTGTAATTGAATATAATGTGTTTCGGTAAAACAATTTAAAAATAATTTTTTGTTTTATTATCTTCGAAACACTCGAAGATAGCCATTTTATGGAGTTTATTTTCCTAAAAATTTTGATGTTTTAGAACTTTATATCCATTGATCTTATGATTTTTAGTAATTTTTTCAATTTCCAAAAAAATATTATTATATTTAATACCATAGTCCATAATTAAATGTTTTGATATTATCTAGTCTCATTTTCTGATTTGAATTAAAAATTTCTGATTTAAAGTCTCATTATCTGTCTCATTATTTAAGCATTTGTTGCTCAACAAATATTAATTAGGTACCATTAAATTATGCACAATTTTTCTGGAAATTAAAAAAAAGCTATTAAAATTCATAAGGTTAATGAAAACAAAATGTTGAAACCTTATATTTTTTAGAAAAAAATAAACTATAAAATGATTATCTTCAAATTTTAGATTCTGATCGGAGCGAAGAAGCGTATTATTTTTAGATGAACATTTAAGTTGAATGCGTGTGTGTCAGTATAATATGTAAGATCAGTACAATCGCACACGAAAAAAAGTGAATTAATGTTTTTATTCTGGTCGAATTTCAACCATTTGGTCATTATTCATTTTGGTAATTTCAATCATGTTAGTACTTATGATACAAATTTGATAATGTACATGAATAATTGCACATGAATTATTCCGTTATTAAATAACTATTGTCAAACATACTGACAATTATTATTATTGTATATTAACTGAAGCTCCGCTCAGAATCGTTTTATTGAAAAAATTATTTATCGTTTCTTTAAAAGTTAACACACCCGCCAAGAGTATTCCACCTGAAGTGCGAAGAATACTCATGGAGCAAAGTACGTTTTTTTTTTTAAAATCATTTTTACCAAAACATTAAATTCGATTAAAATACGAATTATTTGTAGTCCTTATCCCTGTGAGGCATATATTATATATATACATATACATACATACATACATACATACATACATATATAAATACATACATACATACATATATATACACATTAGAATTTGATCACCTTCAACATCTCAGGAGATATCGTAATTGGTATTCCCTCGTTGGATACCCTGTATAATAATGTATAGTGTGTACTGTATAGAATCTGAAGTTCAATGTTTTCTTTAATTTTATATTTTTGAAATGTTTATTTTAAAAAATTGGATATAATTGATCATCGATTTATTGTAACATGTTAAGGTATTATGAATTTCATATAAACGCGGACACACGGTGTATAAATATATAACAGGCAACTATTATATTGTAACTAACAAAAATAAAAGTATTGTAACATGTTTTGATGTTTTGAGATTGGGCTTCAGAAAAAAGATTAACTTTTTGTGATTTATAAAATCAAGTTTTTACTGTTCATATTTTCAAACGCAGTGGTAAACAGTATAAAGATGGTAATATAATATGTGTGACTCAAACGCTTGGTCATTCTCATGTCTGTTAGAACACTTTTAAGTTACTATCCTATATGCGTGATGCGTGATTTATTATAGCACTATAGCTAATACTACCTATGTCTATGACACATTTCAATAACAATTACAATGATTGATAGTACTATATGTGTGTTGTATGAAGTTAATGTGATGATAATCAAAGTAATATAGTAATTATGTGTGTTAGGTACCTATTATAAGCTATTCAATTTTATTAATTTATTAGAGAACAAGGTTGTACGATAAAATAATGTGAAAGTCATAATGACAGAAAAAAAAACATATAAATAGTTTTTGTCATATATGTTATTGAGGTATTAATTCGAATCTTTTAAAATTGGTCGAAAATAATATGAGGAACTATCGTGTTATTAATATATGCAGCAGAGAAAGCTAACAGTTGCGATTAGAATTGTGTATTAGAAATACAATACCTACTTGGTCTACGCTCTATAATAATATAGTAAACAGGTGTCACTGACAATTCGTTTATACTCGTAATATAATGATGCGTCCAATAGGCAATACTAATCCACAACATACTATACAATTATCTACATTATTTTTTTAAATAAATGATATGAGATTTTTAGGTACTTCGCACCACGGATATTCGTCGCTCTTCGGGTCAGATACTCTCGGTGGATGTGTTTAAAATGACAACTATTATATTGTTCTTTATATTATTAACTTCTTTCGTTCAGAATCGTCTTATTGAGGAAATGATTTATCGTTTCTTACCCTCCAAGAGTATCTGACCCGAAGAGAGAAGAATATCCGTGTTGCAAAGTATGTATTCTTGTCTATTACTTTACTTTTAATTTTTTGAATTTGATTTGTATCAAATATCGGTACAATAATGAGGACGAGACTTTAAAACCGTAGGATAAGATGTAGTTGGTATTCAGCACTAATTATTTTGACGATATAAACCATGGCTATATTCTCATGTAAAACTATTTTAATTTTTATGTATGGTTTTCTAGAAAAAATCTATTACTTTGTAACTGACTTAAGTTCTTTGCTATTAGTTGAAAATATACCACTCTACTAAAATTATATTTATATGGAAAAAAATGAAGTTGTAATCTCTAATTCGTTTAGTTTCATTATATTATGTTTAATGAATTAGTAGGTATTGAAAGTATATGTTTGAATGAGGGTACGTACTTTAAATATTAAACTAATTTAAACATTCGAATACACTTTTTTACCTAAAATAGATGAATCATAATAATTATATTTTATGAACATAAAGGTTCAAGAGAGTACTTAATCTTTAGCTCAAAAGGATGGCATAGGGTGGCAAATTTCAGGGGGGGAACATAATTGTATTTAATCTATTTTGCTTAAATTTAGTAAAAAGTAAAGTATAGTAAAACAGTGATAAGTAAAGTAATGATTTTTTTTTTATATACATTTATAAGATAATATACAATCTATACATATATATATGAACAATAAGTATATGTGATAAGGGGGGTTAAAACATAAATAAGTGATACATGAGTAAGAAGCCACCTAATAGTGACACTTAGGTGCAAATAAATTTAGAGAGAAAACAAAAAAAAAAAAAAAAGAAGAAATGAAAAAGAAAAGTAAAAGAACACGCGACATGTAGCTAGAACGATAAATTAAGAAATCAACAGATAACATTAAGACAATGACACCATTTTCTTTTTAATCTGCGGTGAGGATTTTCAGGAAGTGACTGGGAAAGTAATTCCTTAATAAGAGGATTATGGTGATTTTCTTGTTTAAAAAAAGAATTGTTTATAAAATAGTGCTACTTCTTCCTCAATTGTTTAGATCTTTGTGAAGAGTAGGAGGCATATAATGGAGCGTTAGTAATTTTTCAAAGTGTAATATTTTGAAAAATTTGGATTTTGTTCAGATTTTCAACTAAAATTAAAAAAAAGCCGGACATACTTCGCACGATGGGTGTACTTCGCACGACGGGTGGTATTCTTTTGACGGGCGTATTAAATTTTAAAGAAACGATAAATCATTTCTTCAGTAAAACGATTCTGAATGAAGGAAGTTAATA
>JAIPRM010003309.1:0-26551 GCA_025469315.1 Stegophylla sp. TES_Ste_2020 | reverse complement strand
CTTCGTTCAGAATCGTTTTACTGAAGAAATGATTTATCGTTTCTTTAAAATTTAATACGCCCGTCAAGAGAATACCACCCGTCGTGCGAAGTATGTCCGCTTTTTTTTTTGTATCGAGAATGATATGAAAAAATACATCCCTCTGCAACAGTCTTGCGGTGTTGATCTTGTTTCGGTCTTGGTCTTTGTAGATCTAGTCACAGTCTTGGTCTTGGAGTACCAGCTCTGTCTTGGACTAGAATGCAAGACCAAAATCAAGACAAACCCAAAATGATTTTGCTCATCTCTATAGAAAAAAAACACACAACTGCACAAATACATCTCAGAAATATTCAATTTTACGTATCGTATATTCTGTAGTGACATAAACTATATCAAACTGCATCGTTTGATGACAAAATATCTGTTTTTTACGAATTCGGTAGGGACACCCCATTCCCCATTTCGGGGTCACTTTTCTAAAAAGCTTGCACAGCTGTGTACGTACGGTAAGAGTGAACGCCACGAGGAGGTCGGAATGGAATAAAGATACGTCCATTCTTCGGGTACGAGCAGTGTCCGTCAGTTATTGTCTCGGACCACCGCGACAACAACAACAGCTTGTCAGGATGACCGAAATGATAATATTTCGGTCTACAAACGACTTGCGACATTCCGGACACATGCATTATTAAAAGAAAAGTTCGCGTCCTTTGTTTAAAAACACAATACCGCGGCGGCGGCGAAGGAGATTACTCCGCGCGTCCCAACGAATTCCCGGACGCGACTCGGTGGTAATTTATTTGGAACACGCGTTTCCACCGACGTCCAACTGTTTAGGCTTAAAATACAAACGAAGTTTCAACACTCGACGGTAATGCCATTAAGAGCGGGACCGGGATTTCGGTGCGTTTGCATCTTTTCTTTTCATTTGGTTTCACGCATGGCTCGTCTTCAATAGCAAAATGGGACTCGTGCGGAGGCGTAGGTTGTATTACACATAGAAAATACGATTGGTTGGAGGGGGTGGGTGGAAGTTCGATTAGCTACTTACACGAAAGCGCGTAGGCGTCATGGAGTGAGAAATTTGAAAATATAGTGCAACATCACAACACTCGTTTACCTACACGCGAAAGAGGTCATTATCGAAATTCTCGGTTGTATAGGATATCCGAGAGCGAGGAAAAACTACTGACAACATTAGAGTAAAATATGCCACGAATTATATTTTCATTAGATTAAGTACAATAGGCGGAGCTAAGGGGTGTGCCGAGTATACTATTGGCACAACCTGAAAAATGTTTGATCGTATATATTATGTTACCTACTGTTAATGCGATAAATAGGGTATTGTGTATAATATTCAGTTATTACTTATTATGTATAATAACTAAATCGCTTGTTTAGTATGATAAAATGTACTCGATTTCCTAATATTTGTTATATCAATTAGTGATTATTTATATACTGATCTATATATTCCCGTTGTCCAAGTCTAACGGTTGAGTAACGACTCGATGCTAATATTAATAATATTGATTGGTTCAGCTTATTTCTGACTGCACACAACTATGACGATATTTTTCACGACCGCTAGTCATCGGTGCTTGTAAGGGAACAGCTTCCATCGTGTATTTTTTTAAATACTTTTTTCTTTTTTGATATAATCATTTTAATAATATAATCGCGAAAAATAATCGTGTATACGTGGTGTGTATATACATAATACAAACTACGCGCGTGCTATTGTTCACGATTCACAAAACACGAATGCGATGACAAAAAAATTCCCGACTACTACGCTACGACTACACTACGTTCATATTATGTACTTAACAATAAAAAAAAAAAAAAAAAGAAAAAAAAAAATGAAACGTTACTCGCAAAAAAACAAAATAATCGTTTGCCGTCTGAGTAACGAAACGTTAATCGAGCGGTTTAAATATTAACGTACCCAAACGAGTCACGCGTGAATTACGTGCCTATTTTGTTTTCCGAAAAACCGTTTTCTGCGCAAATGTTTTGAGTAGGATTTTAATCTACGACACAATCTTTCGTTAATGTTGTACCCTTTTCGTTGTAACAGTTGCACTTTGAAAGCGTTCTAAACGGTGGCGTAACAGGCTCCTCTTGCGCCTCTTTCAAACTCGTATTAAAATCGTGACTTTTTTATGTTGGCTCGATTTCGATAAAGGGTATACCTGTAGCAGAAATAATAAACCTATGGGGCTACTCTTATAGTTTAAATTCCGAGTGAAACGAAGGAGATTATGTTTTTGCAATGATCTTTATTATTTTAGATTCTGAACGAAGTGAAGAAGCTAGTGTTTTTACAATGATGTTTATTTTTTGTTTTTCCTGTGAATACTTTTTCGTATGGATCTACTTATTCAAAAGTCTCGGTCAGTAATTTTTTAAAACCAGATTTGTCTCTAGTTAGTACTTATAAGAGGTAATTTTATGAATTTCTAAATTCTTCAATTATTTGTTTTGAAAAAACTACCCAAAATTTGTCAAAAAAGACTCGGAAACCATTATTTTTTGATCCAAACTTTATGAAAATTTAAACATGAATAGACAATAATATGAGAAACATTTTGGCGCAAGAAAATGTTGACAAACCTTTTACTAAAAATTCTGAATATGATTACTCACGTATAAATAAAGTCCTTCGTTGATATTCTAAAGTATCGAAATTACTCCGAGTTGAAAACTGCTATAGGTATTGTGTGGAGTGCCTCGCTGCAATAACGGTAGAAAAAACGGCCGTCAAAGTTGTCATCGTGTGTCACGAAACGTCAAGTCTTTATTGGAAAAACCACATGCGTCGTATAACGAGCAATTACTGTTTTGCGATGTAAATAAATATGAAAATACTATATTATGTTTTAGCGCCCGCGTTTCAATGGTACACGTGCCCATACGACTTGACCCGTCATACAAATGACGAACAATAATATGAACGACAAACGAGTAGTGTTTATAATAAATACATGGAAAGTAATGCGTAGTACTCGTGCATAGTCATAATTCTAGGCGTCTTCAAGGAAATCGGCACTTTGATACCTATGCGATATCGCAAACTATGAACAGGGTCGTGTCCCAGAACAATAATTAAACAAATGCAGTAACTTTTGTTCTATTGATTTTTTTTAAACTTTTTTAAGCTTTTTTTTTAAAAAAATTTACTATTACAGCATTACGCTACATCTATAACGTATAATCTTTTTTTTTTTTTTTTTTTTTAGGACCCAAATTTTACACTACAGTTATAGAAAAAATTTCAAATAGAGTTTTTCAAGAACTTTGGTTGAAAAATTACACGGCACTATTGATATCGAATGTTAATGATGTGCTCTCTCAATGAACAATTTGACCTATGACAATAATAGAATTTATGGTTATTTTTTATTTTCCTTATAGGCGGATATTTAGTCACATCTGCGGAGTGTGGCTTAACATCTTTTCAGTTTCCGTACGCCTGATAAGCCAAAACAAACATTTACAAGGTAACTACTATTAAACTTATTATCAAGGACTAATCGGCCTACTATTTTTACATTTTTGTGTAATAAGTGTAGAGACTTAAACATCCCAGGGGGTATTTGACAATTTTCTAGGGGTATTTATGATCCCGTATTTCTCCCCCCTAATATCCACCTATGGTTTTCCTAATATTTTTTTAGAAAACACAATAAAAATCCTATTAATAACTAAAATATTTTTGTTCCTATCATAAAGCATTGTGGAAAGGGAAAAATACACACGCGCACGCACATATATACAGGCTATCCTAGTACAATTTGACAAATGTAATAACTTTTGTTTTATTAATAATTTTGAATTTTGTTTTTTTTTTTTATTATTTCTACAGCATTGCCCTGAAATAATAACGTATAGCATTTTTTTTTTTTTATCAAATATTTTTCAGACTTGAAATTTTATACTAGTATTTAAAAAAAAAATTAAAAAAAGGTATTTTTTGAATCTGTTTTTTGGAAAATCATTGGTGCTTAAATCTCTAATAAAGATAATTCTGATCATTTTCTACATTTTTTTAAGTTTACGAATGATATAAGATTTAAGCACCAATATTTTTCTAAAAATCGGGTTTTCAAAATGGCTATTTCGATTCTTTTCTAAAACGGTAGGATGAAATTTAAAATTTTTAAATTTGGGACCTAAAAATAAAATTGTACGTTATTGCTTTAGTATAATGCGTAGGTAGAAACAATAAAAAAAAATGTAATTACAAATGTGAACAAAAGGTTAAATCGACACATTTGTTAAATCGACCAGGACACCCTAGCTGTATATATATATATATATAATTAGTTTGTAGTTGGACGTTATAAAATATTCTGTATTCACAAACGACTGTTATCGGAGAATGAAGCTTAATATTTTTCTTTTTTTCTCGTATTTCATGATGATTATACGTTGTTCCGGCGTGTTTCAGTTTTACGAACTAATTCTGTGTATTTGTTTTCAACGATGAACCGCGATTGATTTAAAATTTAAAAATATTCATTTGAAACTGATTAATTAATTACGCACACGTTACAAGTCGTATATAGAAAAGAAAATACACATATTGTAAACGTTATTAAGTTAAAGTTTTCGTTGTATAAAACGTGACAGCCGTTCTCGTCACAGAGTTCTCGGTCTCCACGCATTAAAATTAAATACGCCATTTAAATTGTTTTAATACTTTTAATTAATTTTAATATATTATAGTGAGACGACAACAAATGTTCTAATTAACCTATATTCATCACCAACGTTCATTTTATATTTCGTCTTACTTTACCCAGTGGCACAGTTATCATTTGACAGACGATGAAAAAATTTGCTCGCTGATTAATTATTTGCTTATAGCTATCAATGTTTTTTGAAATTGTTTTTCGTTCTATAAAACACTATATAATATTAGTAAGGAAAAAAAAGAAAACTTCGAACTTCGAATTTCTAGAACTATTGATTTCGGAGTTACGACTAAATGAGAAAATCAATTGAGCCGGTAGTTAATGAAAAAATGATGTTTAGAATTTCGAAAAATAATTTATTTTAAGTACCATTTCACCTGAATTCTTTACACTGGAAACGTTAGTTACACGCAATGACCCGAACCATTACTCGTGGTTAAAAATTGTTACAAGAAATAAACTAAAATAAACATCCTTGTAAAGTCGCTCATAATATTAATGAATGAACGATTTCATTCGTCATTGATGAAAACGACTTCTTCTATGGTCATACGTTTAATTTTAATTTTTAAAACTGTTATTACTCCTACACGATGGATATTACGAAAGATCCCGAATTCCATCAACGCATACCAGTGTTCAAAAATCTAAAATCGCCAAATTAAATTAATTTTAATAAATCGTGTTTTTCCTGCAATATTCTATACGGTCGAGGAAAATTATTTGTTTTTACGACATAAAACAATCTCGATTGATTTTTCATAACAGAATATTATGAATAAATGAGAATTACTTTTTTTCTATCGAGTACTATATTTATGAAAAATACTCGACCACGTCAAAGTTTAACCGAGTTCCGAGTGTCGCGTTTAAATGTGTAATCGTAAACGGACTTGAGTGTAACGGACCAAAGCTAACGGCTAACCCGTTTTATTCATTTTCTAGAGTTTTTTTTTTTTCTCTCGGTTGTTAGTACATTTTTACTGTTCGTCTCATTTTCCGAAACAAATAATCTCCATGTATTCACTACACGGTTTTTTTTTACACTAGACTATACGTGGTTTTTTCTCGTTTTCGTACAAAAAAACACCGAAAAAATATATCTCAATTATTTTTATGTCTATGTATTCGAAAAGATACGTTTGAATTAACGTATTGACCGGGGAAATAGTGGGATGGATTTCACAGTGGATATTATTTCCGAGCAGATAAATAGTTACGTTGCGATTAGTGTCGAACAAAGACGATTGGAAATATTGTTGAAATAAAGATAATTGAAAATAATATTATCTAGATGGAGACAATTTCTTAATAAACTGATTGGATAATAGATGGAAGACAAAAGATGATTACAATTTATTTAGAAACCTAAATGAAAACATAAATTATTTATATTATTTTTTATTTCACGTTTATTTCTAGTTTAAAAAATCAATTATATACCAGTACTGCATACGATAAATAAATAAATATTTGCAATGAATTGTAAACTTCTGGAAAAATCATAGAAAATTCGAAAATTAACATCATATAAATATTTAAGTATTAGTTTGTCGATTTGTGGTGTTCAGTGGCTTATTAACTTTTTCTGTGGTGTATACGGGGGAAGAAAAAGTCATTGACACCGGTTTAAGCAAAAGGTGTCGTATCGGAAGATAATTTAGGTAGCACGTAACGTTAAAATAATAAAAGACAAAATATTTTGTATGAATTAATCTGTTGAGACCTATAGAACCTATATAAATGTATTTACATTAATTATTATCAAAATAGCTTTTCTAAGATATCCTGTACCTATAGTGTATAATCAGTTCAAAATAATATATTTGTGAGCAAGTATTTAATATACGTATGGAAACTATGAAAATCAATAAAAGTAAAACTAGGTCTCGCATCATAACATAATATGAATCAATAATCTTCATGATGTTCCTTGGGTAAATTCCAGAGCGAATATGAGCCCAATATCGATGATCGGAACCAGATAATCAGATCCACCGTTGGCGTATCAAAATAAACGCTACAAAAACCGTAGTTGTACCCTTCAGTCACCAAAGAACGACGACGCATAGACAACCAAACAATTAAAACTGGTCCGCACACGCCAAGTATCTCAGGGTCACAATCGGACGCGTTCTTAACTCCGGACAATACTTTAACCGCATTACCAAAATAGAAACCCACACCCGGGGCACACTATACCCAATACTAATCAGTACAAGTCCCGCCCCATTGAACTCAACATTCTCGAATTCTACGTCTCTCTAATCCTCACACACGCTGGCTTTTTCTGAGTGTTCTACATAAAATCCACGCACTGGCGTTAACTCTAATTCGTCCAAATCATCGACATCCGCACCGTTACTAACATGCTGTCCTTTGTCAGAAACTCCGTGTCACTTCACTCGGTAAATTTCAAATCTATCCAAAAATATAACTCGACACCAATTATTGCCAAATGTGAACACAAACCTGACCCCTGACGTGGGCAAACCAACCTACCTAGTTATACGTCCCACCACTAATAAAGGTGAAGAAGGCCTGTGGAATAGTTTTGCACGTCTCAGTCGAAGCAAATCAAAGCGTCCCTATGCTATGTATGAACAAAAATCAGGCCAGCGTTCTCGTTAAAATTATTTTATTTATAGTAATTCTTAATCAAATCGAAAGCAATTAAAAAGCAATGTTTTTCTATTATTTAATATATATATATATATATATGTTTTTTTAATGTATATTAGACATATTTTACCAAGATTTTTACTGTACATTATACTGTATAGTATAATAAATATAATATTATATCATTATAAATCTAATGAATTATTTTACCTAGATAATTATAAAATATACATTAAAAAACATATAATTATATTAAATACTATAATTATCAAGATAAAATAATTCATTCGATTTATAATGATGTATTAATTTTATTATACTATGTAGTATAGTATACAGTAAAAATCTTGATAAAATATGTCTAATAATGCCTGTACCACCTATAATGTTCTATTAACTGAAGATTTAATGGGAAATTTTAAATTCATTGCCCTACAATAATTTTTTTGATGGTCCTTGGTTAGAACGTTATGATCAATCATGACAAACCAGGTATAAACGTATGTAGACGGTACTACGCCTGTTGATTTTGAGAACGTCAAGTGAATACTCTGTTGTAAAAAAAAGAGGCTGGAAACCGCCGGTTTAAGGAGTAGGTTTAAGAACGCAATAAAAATCGGAATGGCGTCGTGTTCTTTTGTTGAAATATGCAATAATAACAAAAAACACGTCCACGCCGACCAGAAAAACCATTTTCATGCTGACTCGGACGTTAAATCCACGAAAACGGTATTCAACAGCAGCAGCTAAGCTCCGTCGCCGCAGTATTTACATAATATTATTATCAAGAACGTCGTGTTGACGCACTCAATTATTATTATGATTCGATTTTTCGCACAATCGAAAACTCGTCGGCGGCAACTCGAACCGCAGAGTAATATAAAGTCTCCCCCGCGACGGCAATTATTATTATAATAATTTTCGAGTTTCGTTGTAATTGAATGGTGACTTTTATTGCGTTTCACCAGACGCTTTCACGAATATTATTGTGTTATCGCGATGGAAATGTCGCATTGTGCACCGACGAGACGTGTATACCGCCATTGTACGCGGTTGATTTCGATTGTTCTATTTACTTACGCAATTAATAATAATTATATAATCCGCTACGTCCGTTCGACTCGAGCATTACGTGCACATTTATCTTCAACGCCACGTTTTACATTTTTCGAGACCGATTTCGATAGTTTTTTGGATATATGGAAAAACATTTTCATCAAATAACAATATACTACATAATAGAAATATTTTAAATATATGCAGGCCAGTGGGGTGTATTTAGGGGTAGTGTTAAAGTGGGCAACCACCTCGGCTGGAATCGGGTGTCATTATTTTTCAAATGTTCAATTTTCTGACAACGAATAATAACGTTAATTGGTTAAAATGTCAGTAAATAATAAATATTTTATACGGTTGAACCGTGTTGTAGTATTCAAGATAGCATACTTAAATGGAAAGAGTATTTTAGAAATTATTTTCGTTCACAGCATTATGACGACTTTGTGTGTATACTATTGGAGTATAAAAAACAATAATTTACACCATTATAATTCGAAATAAATTAATCTACATAAATATTGTATTTAGAATGTATATATTATATTGTCTCGTGAAACATAATCAATAGATTAGTTCGTCTAAAGTAGGGTGATCATACGTCCTGTTTTATACAGGATTGCCCTTTATTTCGGCTCTGTGTCCTGTTGTCCTGACAAATTTCTGTCAGGACGCTTTTTGTCCCGTAATTTCAAGCATGTCCCATATTAATCCCGTTTTTTGACTTACTGTTGATTTAAAATTTTTGAAATTTTCGAAATGAAATTATTGAATAAAATAATATAAGAATCTAGAAATCTTTTGGATACCATTAGATTAATTATAATCGTAAAATGAATTCACAAGTTTTTTAGTAAAGTATACAATATTATGCACGAATAAAGGATTTGAAGAAATTTTAAAAAGTATCAATTTAGTTTCATTATGTTATTTTATGATTTTCAAAATAATGTTTTTATGTGTTAAAAATATTTTTGTCTTGTATTTTATTTTCTTAAATATGGTCACCCTAGTCTAAAGCTCACATAAACTTAATGTTAATATATATATATATGTATATTCTATTTTATTTTTTCATATTTAATGTGCACCGCCTTGTGTTTGCGACAGATAAATAAATATAAATCAACTGCGTTTTCTCAATAATTTAATTTTCAACAAAAAGTTATCACTTGTTTATGGCAGGGGAGAGGAGTAGGAGAATTAGCACTTAAGCGCCCAATTTCTGAATACGGCTCTGTATTCTTTGTGGAAAATAGTGATGGTCTTTTTCGAGATTAAGATCTACTGGTTATTAAACTCGAAATGACAATATGTTATATAATTCGAATTCAAAAGCTCGTTTTTTGAAGCATACGCATAAAGCGTGATTACGATTCGTTTTATTGTTTATCTTTTATGGTTTGTGGTAATTTGAAATTTTATAATGAATTGGACGTGTTATGTGTATTCGTTATATTATAGCTTGCTCCACAAAATAATAATTATACTGCTGAAAAATCCACACGAACGAACATACAGTGTTTTAAAATAAAATAAATAACAATTGAAAAAATACCCATAATTTTTTAATTTTATGTTTTACACTATGATAAAAAATAAGTTACTACTTACCCCAACAATACGATAAAATCGCACCAAAAATATTATAAAAAAAAACATCATTCTTTTAAACGTTTAGTGTTGATTTTGTAATATAAAACATCGTGTAATTCTTAATGACTATGACAAAATATGATTTTTTCAAACTTAGAATTATATATATATATACATAAGTATATACAAAACAAACAGGTGATCAAATTTTATGATAATCTGTATTAAGGGCCTTAAATAAATATCATTATGGACTATGGTTGAACCCATACATTATACTATATAATAGTATGTAAAATATAAGACGAACAGTATAGATACCTATTTTGTTATATATTTTGTCCACAAGATTCCCCTTATTTTAATATCACATTGGTACATATTATAAACGTCACTTCTATGTAAAATCTAGCTGGACCCGAGTTGCCCAATTTTAATTCAAAGTTTTTTTTCCAATTTCTTCTTATTATTATTGTTTAAAAACGCGACAAAGACGATTAAAAATATAAAATATTTATCTAATAATTGTCAATTAATTATAAATATATTATTTTAAAATGTACTTAACTCGCACTGTTATATTGAATATAATAACCGCAAATATATAAAAATAAAAATAAAATATTACATTAACAATCCAAAAATACAATAATTGTTGTAATATACGAGATGGTAGGTAATCAACTGTAGATAGCCCATATTTTGGAAAATTATTGACACCCAGGAACGATGATGTTACAACGAAAATGTGTGAAAATGTACGTAATAAATATTAAATTCAAATCAATTAAATATCAAATTTGTTCCCCAATTTTTGACATCGCAGGGAGATAAAAATATTTTAACGATTTGTCAAGCTCTCAAAAGTCTTTCTACTGATCAAAATTTTGTTATCACAGGTGACGACGAGTCTTCGATTTCATGATGGACAAAAGACCAATCGTCTCAATGCAAATTACGATTACGGCAAAACAATTCAAAGCATCGGCTTCGGTACAGTTCCAACGGACTTATAAGAGATGGTAAGAACGATGGGACTACTGTATATCGTCAAGAGGAGAGTAATTTGTAGAATTTAACTAAAAATAATTCATAACATAATTTTTGTATTAAATTAAAGATAAAATACCGATACTTTTTGGAACAGACCATCGTAAATTAATTCAATCGATTGAAGGCTTAAAAAAAAAATGATAATAAAAATAGCATGTATATATTTTAGCTTTTTCCGAGTTTTTCAATAACACTGTAGGACTGTGCTTCGAAGATGCCTGACTTTCCCGGCACACACACACACACACACACACACACAGTTTCGTCTGCCATACTTTTTTCCGTTAAAAAAACTTTGCTCGTTTCCGTTGTGAAGTGCGCCGCGTATACAACGACGGAGGGGGCAGTAGTACTTGCACGACCCCGGCCGGCGGCACGTATCATTCGGCGTCGTAAAATGGGGCGAAAATGACGGCCCGCGCCCTGGCCGTCAAAAAAAAAAAAAAAAACAAAAAAATGATACTAAAAAAAAAAATACTCTCTCGTTCGGGAACGCCTCGCGCGAAATATTACCGAGCCAATAAATTATTATTATTATTATTATTATTGCGTTCGGTTCGCGTGACCCAGTTCATAACTATATATCTCCACCTGCACGTCGTCTCGCCGGCGGATATCACGTGTCGAATAACAGCAAATACGCTGCCCGACACGTCTAAGGGGGAGGGGGAGAGGAAAATGTTTTTTTTTTTTATCGTACCCTAACCCCCGAAAAGCCGACCGGATATGTTTACGTTTCGCGACGGCGTTCAAACAGAGAGACCTCGTTCGCTTCGGGTTTGTTTTCTGATGAAGTTTGAAGCCGCAAACCCATACATTCGAATCGTGACGGCCGAGTGTTTGCACACCTAAAGGTGTGTGTGTGTGTGTGTGTGCCTGCGCCTACATTAATAACACGTATACTTTATTGGCGATATAATAAATAATATAATATAGTTATATAGAATTCATTTAATACGATTCCGGGCACGTGCGGCGCGATTCGAGCGAGCAAAGAGAAAACGATAGCGGGTCTTTGGCGTACATAACCCGGGAAACCGGCGGCGGCGACCGAATTGTTACTGGTGTTACGGTTCACGTACTTACGGCGAATCGAACGACCGAAAATTCGAGATTTTTGAGTGTGATTTTTGAGGCTTCTGCGTTTTTTCTTTATATATATATATAATATAAATTAGAATAACTATTATCATTTGTATAGATACCTACAGCCAAAGCCTAAAATAATAATGTGTATTTTAAATCTGATGTTTGAATTTTCAGACCTACAAAATTAAAATTTGCTTCTTTATAAATATTTAGGTTTCAACAGACCTCAAACAGTTGTCAATAGATAGAAAATAGAAAACACGATTAATAACTACCTATATGTTTTTCAATTATTATTATTTATATTTTAATTTGGAAAAACGAATCTATAGAACTTTAAAACGCAGATTTTAAGTCGGCTAGAGTCCGATAACAAGGCAAATTCCAAAAATTAGAGAATTAATCAATGGTGATAATTGGGCGAGAAGTCAATTATTAGATCCAATAGTGAAATATTTTAATGATTCATTTTAAAATGAATGTTGATAGATTTATAACCGGAGTAAATAAACAAATATAACGTAAAATGATGATTAATAACGATTTAGAAAGTATTTAAAGAAAATTCTGATGGTTAATGAAAATTAATGAAAATCAATGCATGAAATTAACCAAACTCGGATTCTGGTAATTTTTCTTTCGATTCGACTGCTTATCATGTAACGTAGTATCCGATCATAAAATATCAAAGAATCAATCAACTAAAATGAATTATAAGCGTGGTATGTAAGTATCACGAAATGTGAAAATGTGATGTTGATGTGTTGATAAATCGTAAAAAATTTGAAAACATGTCCGTTGTGGTTTCCACAAAAGTGAGATGGATACACGCACCTGTTGGGGTCGGTGCCCGTTTATTATACGTAAGTCAATAATTTGAATACGAGCATAATCGTTAACAAATAAAAAATATAAAGCGATCGCAGGCGTTTGAATAGCACTAACCGCAATATTATGTTCGAAAAAAAAAAATGTTACGTATAATAGGAACAACAAAAGTCAACCCAATGTTAAATCGCATAATTTCAGGAATAAAAAAATTAAAGAAGCCACAGAAAAGGCTCATTTTATAAAGAAGAAAAAACCGCTACGAATATGTTATAATTCACGAGAAATATGTTCGTATTGCTATTAATAGAGCTCCGATGTTAATGACCGAAATTTCACTAATATATGCAATTAAAAATGAAAAAAATATGTAATTATATGCCTTCAAATGCATTAAATATATCTATTTTTTTTTTTTTTTTTAACAAATATATGCAAAAAATGGTAAATATTAATTCAAAATAAATAAAATACTCATTTTAAGTTTACTTGTTTGTATTTTGAGGTAGTGACGTTTGAATTTTACTTCGTTCGTATTTTTATTTTCTATGATTCACGCGTGATCATGTTATAGAGTATGTATAAGTGTTGAGTCGCTAAAAATCATTTATTTACACAGAGTAACTTCACTAATATAATCGTATCTAATTTAATATTATACAATATATAACAGGTATATAAATAAATACAATGAACTGTAGTCGATCAACATAGGTAATAATTTGAAAAAAACTAAATTTATTATAGTATTTATAATTTATATAAATACGTCACTTAATCTAGTAATAAACAAAATATGCATTAATAATGTCAAATATGTAAATATATGCAAAATAAGTTTGTATATTTACAATTTAGACTTTATGAATCGGATTTGTATCGTATTCGGGTATAATTTTAAAAAATACGCAAAGTCATAAGCATCCAAGCTCTACTTGTAAAATAAACGGTTTTAATAAGACTTTCGGGCGGGTTGAAAGTCCACGGTCACGTGAACCTAAGTACGGTAGTTTTTATGCCAGTTCCGTGAATCGGGACCACGTCATCGACGACGGATGAAGTGAAAAGCGTATCGGTTTTTCGAAAAACGACATAATATTATAATAATATATCGTGAGAAGTTTTTCCCTTTGTATTTACAACTCGCGGTCGACCTTCGGTTATTGCGATTAACGGTGGACGTGATATTAATAGTTATATACAAAAGGTTGCCAAATATTCGAAAAAACGGGACTTTCGATCAAGACCACTTAGATTTCGAGCAAAGGAAACGATTTCCAGGAAACGATTTTTAATCTGAAAGGAACATTTTTCTTTAGGTGGCGCTAAGGGAGGGCTATTTTATACTTCTCAATTTATTTTTTTTAGATTCTGAACAAAGTGAAGAAGCTAGTGTTTTTACAATTTTTACTTTTTTTTTTTTTTGTAACCGTTCTAACACAATATACGTATGTATATTCGATTGTATATTTTCAATAAAATGTATTTTAGGGTGATCAGTCCATGGTCTGCATTAAATTTATAATTTGGTCGCACACTATAAACTTAAGTGTCGCAGTCGAATACCCAACGGCGCCAGTTTAATCGCTCGGATAATCGGTGAACTCGATACGCAGCAATCGCAGTAGCAGTTACTAAACGCGCGTGTAATCATACCGTTTCCGTTGTGGCCATTGCTGAAATGTCGCGTACACGTCGCACAACGTGACTTGGACCGGAAGCGAGTGACAGTTAAAGGTCAGAGAAATTCTGTACGTGTCGCGTGGCGCCTAACCGAAAACTAAATGTTCTTTTAGTTTCACGAAATATGTTTGTGTGCGTTAACCAAAAAAGACAGGTAATCGAGGTTCTACTGTATATTTTTGGCAATATGTACACTGACAATTGTATACAATTGTATATATTATAGATTAAGTAAAATGAGATGGAAAACAAAAGTTTTTTTAAATGTCTAAATTTTTTGGGAATCAATTTGTTTTAATTTTCGCGCTGAATTGAGGAGGTAAGGATATTAAGGATCACACGAGATGCATCTGTTATATTATATCCTTCATGGCTTAAGTGTAAACGCAAACACTACGCGCAATGACGTCATCGTCGTAGTATATACAAAACACTACCTACAATAATTTCGAATTCGTATGCGCGAGTGATTCTACACACTTCTAGTCGCGCTCATGCGTCAGTGAGAAAGTTCAAACAGAAAACTTTAAGTGATCAAGTACGCTAAAATGTTGACCATTAATCGATGAAAATATAATTATTTAAAATCAGCGTTTTATTTTAGAAAAAATCGTAATTTCTATACATTTATTTCTGTTCTTCATAAATCGCAAAATATAAATAACTCGACGTCCTAATATGTTATTGCTAATGATATAAGGAATTTTTAGGAGAATTCTCTTATCACTTCTAGAGTACATGTAAAAAAATATAAATGTATATAAAAAAAAAAAAAATGTTCTATGTTATTGAAATACATCTAGCGCCATAAAGTTTAAATATATGTATATATATATATAAACAGGTTATTTGATATGACTTCAAATAAACTGTTTATTACTTAAAAACTATGTTTACATCAATGTTTTCAGTCAATGTTGCATTTTTTTCATAATATTTTAGCTCTTGTGTTCGTCATTTTCATGTCTTATTCATAGTCTTAAAAAAATAATACATTTTGCGTGATTAGAATTTTTAACAACATAAATTAATTAATAGAATAATGTATACATTTTCATCCAGTGTTACCTACTTTATTAATCAATTAATCTTGTGAAAGCATAGTTTTTATTTTGTATTTTTTTATTTATTATTTTTTTTTTTTTGTATTTATAATTAAGAATATGTTTAATTAAATTATTTGTAAGTACCTGTTAGATGAATATTATTAATATGTACAATCCAGTCGTTATATCACATTATTTTTTAAATTTTGTGATGAAGGGATGGAAACTAATTTAAACGATAGTTTCATAACATTGTCATAGGATTTTTATTTAATTTTTCTCTTTCAAAAGAGGATAACATGCTTTTTGATAACTATTTATACAGTTTATTGGTAACAAACAGGCATATAACAACATCATATTAAACATCATTTTTCATGTGTAATATTAGTTTTAGTTTACATGTAACGTTTGTGCTTAAATATGTAATAAAAAGTTTAAAAGGTTATTTCACTCACTTATAAATGTGTTCGTATTAATGTAATAAAATAAATGTATACATAAAATACACACATTCAGTCCGTCACATTCTACACTTATTATGCCACCGTCATCTTTAATACTAAAGGACAGCAGACTAATTACCGTCCATTTTCACATCATATAACGTTCTTTAATACAAGTATTTGTCATTAAATTTTCATTTCACAACTCCAGAGGTTAATTGATGAAGTCGATGGACTCGGTCGAGATAATTGTACTTTATTCATTGTCGCTAAGGCGCGGGTTTCAATGAAAATTCAATTTTTTTTTTTCTAGAATCTCTAAAATGCAGTTTTCCAATTTATGTCATATTTTATATAATAAAAAAATGAAATTTTTTTTTCGCGTTTCAAATTCTGAGTAGAACGAAGACTCCAGTGTTTTTACAATGACGTTTATTTTATTTTTGTAATGTATAGACGTTTTCGTACCAAAATATTTGTCCAAATGATTCAAACAGTATTTCTTTGTATCAAAATTTGCCTCTAGATGGTCCTTTCAAGAGATCATTTTTCGAAATATCCAATAATTACCAAAAACCACCCTAAATTTGAGAAAAAAGACTCGCAAACTACCTTTTTTAAATCCAAACTTTATAAAAATTTAAATATAGATAGACAATTATATGGGACACATTTTGGAGCAAAAAAATTTTAAAGATGAGAAAAAAATTGGAAACATTTTTCTAACACATTTTTTTCTCATCATCAATTTTTTTGTTTTTGTTTTATTATTTTAATAAACATTACAATTTTTAGTAAAATTGTATTCTTTAAACTAAATCTCCACTCGGAATCGTTTTATCGGAGAAATGATTTATCGTTTCTTTAAAATTTAACATACCAACCAAATCTCACCTGAGGAGAAAAGAATATCCATAGTGCGAAATATGTCCGGTTTTTCTTTAAACTTTATTAGTTTTTAAGGCATTTTTTCTATTTATTGAGAATAAGTTAAAGTTCAGTTTTGAAAACGATTTTTTTTTTTTTTTGTATTGGAATATTTATATTTTGTGTACTTCAAGTTTAATGACAAAGAACGAAACGTTTGATTGTAAATTTTGCCTACGCATTATGAAAAAGATTTTTTTTTAATAGCAAATTAGTATTTGAACTTTATCAGCAATAATAAATTCGTAAATGTTGTAATTTATAAAGAGATGCGTAAAGAAATGTGATAATTGAACGTTTCGTGTTACTCGTATTAACTGAGAAAAATATCAGTTACCATTATCTTTTGTGTTACACATTGTCCATTGAATAACACATGTTGAATAATTTTCAGGTGAAAAGTAAATGTCAAAATTTCGCCTTAGTTGAAAAAATAATATACTCGTAATATGTACTATATGTATTTAATTTTGGGGTAATTTTTTTTGGTTTTTTAAGCAGTGTTTTTAATGGAAATTTTATTTTTTTTTGAACATTAAGATCCACGTGAAAGATTGCTCGTATTTATTTGTACCAAAGTCGTTATCGTGTTAGATTTTCCAAAAATCGCATATTTTTTAATTTTAATTAATCCTTTATTGAGGAATAAATATAACGATGTATATAAGAGGAGACGTTAACTTTTCAAGAAAAATTTAGGCTTCTAGAATTTTGGTTCTCACTATAGCTATTATTTATCGTATGCTCGAGTGTGAAAAGATCCATATCGTGTAGAGACGACGTTGAGTAATAATTTCACTAATTATCAGCAATTTACTTTGTAGAATATTGCACAGAACTTCTAATACAATTTAATATGTTTACGTTGCGAGTATTGAAACAACGATTTTTCAAAATGACAAGACAAGTTTAACATTGGAATTAAGTAAAACACATTGTACATAAATCAAATAAGTTGTGTATAATAAGCAGACATTTGATGTATTGTCTTCTCGGAATAACTAGTCGAACGCAATCACTAAACGTCGTATACTGAACGTCTAAAGGCAATCATTCATGTCTCTTTACTGGCGATGGGAATTATCCGATGATCATGATTCATTAACAATCACATTAAAATTAAATACTGTAATTTATTATGACTTTATACGTAAAGCTCATCGATGGCCGATGAATTGAACGAATATCAATAATAAGATAATTATAACACAGTCTAAAAGTAAAAACTGGTTACAGGATATCGTTAAACAATCGTTATTCAGAAATGTCGCTAAATAGTTTTAGGTTTATTTTGGATAGACTTTTATTGAACATTTACTGAAAACCGCTCTCTTAACCAGAAACCTGATTTTGATTTCTTCGATTTTACCGTTTTCGAGGTAATCCGGCTAACGCTTTTGAGCCCTGATCAAAAATAATCGATTAACGATTTATCAATTGTAAATAAGCTACGTAAAAATATATCAAATAAGTTAAATTAAATTAAATTGTTAAAATTAACTTGACTTTGGAATTCTTTGACTCGTTTATTGGTAAATGCCCACACAAATAATACAAAAAAGAAAAAAACAAATATTGTAATATCGTTAAAAACGCTGTGAGTTATACGGCGTGTTTTCGCGCGAATGAAAAAACTACGCGTTTTAGAGTTCGGTTAAAAATCGTTTGTTTTTTGTGTTCTCTCTCTCTCTCTCTCTCTCTCTCTCTCTCTCTCTCTCTCTCTCTCTCTCTCCGTCCGTTTTTAAATCGGCGGCAAAAATGTTTTATGGCGTCGTTCGCGTTGCCCGTCGACTACAGGTTTGTGAAAATGACGGGAACCAAACGAGAGGGTAAGACGGAAATACGTTTCGACGTCATACCTGCCCTGCGTGTCGTAGGTGGGATAATTCGACGTGAACGCGCGAATATGATTACCCCCGGCAAGTCACACGGCGGAACACGTCGGCCTCGGCGAACGTAAATATTAAAGACGTCTGCCCGCGAGCGACGCGAAGTACGCCCCCACTAAAACTCTGAGTGTTTCCTGCGATTCCCAGAAGATCGAGCGGCGGCGGTGGTGTACGACGATTTATAAGTGTGTAATCATTTTATTGTTATGACAACACACAACGAGCACGGTGCAGTAATATAGCAGTAATGCGTTTTCACGATGTTTATTCGCGCTGCCACTCACGAGTGGTCTGAATCGTAAACCAGCTTACATAAATTAATATCTCCGTGGAAAACGAATTTTTTTTTTTTTTTTTTTGGGGGGGGGGGTTCTACAGTCTTAAATGGTCATTTTGAAAACTCGAGAAATTATTTTTCAAAAAATAATAATCATTTTTTTTATGGAATTTAATTTTTGGAAAATGTGAAATAGCTATTTTGGAATTAGAAATTTCGAAAAATGTCTTCTTTAAGGTTCCGCGTAGAATTTCGATGCAAATTCTGATTCAAAAAGTTGCTGATCGATACTTTTGGACAAGTATTTCTATACTAACAACTATTTCAATTCTGCACACTTTTTCCAAAATCTTATTGTTCAATATCACACCTGTCAATTACATCGGTACCGCACATTTTTATCTGATTTGATAATTTTGGATATTAGACGGTTAACCTACATAATATCCTTTTTAGTGTCTTTTAAGCACTTCGAGTATTTACACATAATAAAGGTGTTCAGTCAATAATTTATAATAAATTGACATATCGGCATTTATCTTGATTTATGTAGAAAAAAAAAAAACGATGATAAATTGTAACGTTGCAATAAAAAATTGTGTAATGTTACGGGGTAACAACGAATTTTGAAAAAAAAAAAAAAATGCGATTGTCATGCCAATTAAAAACGAACATCGTTATGGAGTTAAGGGGGGGTTTCATTAGAAGTAATAATTAAAATATAAGCGATTTAATAAGAAAATATTTTGGTTTTAATTTAATTTTTAACTGTCAGTCAATAGAGTGTGGTAATGATTAATGAAAAACGTGCTGTTTTCGAATAAATGTGCGGTTTTGAACGACACCAGTTACACAATATACCCGGGTTTTGACGGCCGAATCAGTAGGTATACGCGCATTCAACATTAATCAAAATTATTCTCGTTTCATTAAATTGACTGTGATTTATCGGCGAATAAGATTGTGGAATATCCGGTCAGTCTTTCTCTGTCACACCAGGATCAATTGAAAACCGTTTTCTCATTTTCAACCTATCCAATCGAAAGCCCACCGATTCGCTTAGCTACACAAAGTCGTACACGCCGTTTGATTAGCGTGGAATGTGTATTACATTTTGATTAAATCTTAATTTCAACACTTTCCAGTGCGTGCTGAAATATTTATTAGTATTGCCAGACCTCATTCCCGGTTCACACGCACCCATATGTTCGTTAACTTTTAATACACATTAATTTTAACACACGCCATTGGTACACGACTGATGTAACGAATCGCCGAATAACAGCATAATATCTTAAAGACTTAAACAGGTACTAGTAGGTACTATTCATTTATTATTAGGTTTTGCGCATTTTCTTCAAAATTCAAAACTATTTTTATTTTTCAAACTTCTCCAAACTTAAACCAGTACTGGAATACTCGCCGAGCTTCACCAATTATCGTTTTTCAAACCCATATGATTGTTTTCTAATTTTCAAATATTAAAACGCTAGATCAATTAATTTTGAAAACAACCCATCTATTATATGCTGTACGGCCACTGCCGTATGTAAGCGTTGTCTCACGGTTTCTCTTTTTTTTTTTGTATCTATATTTTTATGAGTATACGAATTCGTACAGAAATACATAGTTATTAAAAAGTTTCGATAAGTAACTTTTTGAATCAGAATTCACCCCTCATAGTTGATCTTTTTTGAAGATTATGTTTTTTTAAAAAATTTAGAAAAAACTACTCGGACTTTGACAAAAACAGATTTTTATCATTTTCATTATCATAATATTATAATCATTAAAATGAATGTTATTTTTTCAAAATTAACTTTTATATTAACACGCGACATAAAGGACAACGACCCCCGGGTAATTTTTCATAAAAAAAAACGAATAAATTACTTGATTATCTGCTCACGGGTGTTTTTTTCTGTATATTTATTATTATTATTATTATTATTAATTTAATACGCCTATAGCGTTTAATCATTTTATAACTGCCCTCGAATAAATTGAGTATTTATCATTTACGTATACATTTTGTGAATCTGAGTGGAAGGTCTCGTTAGATTTTCCAAACTTTTAACTGTTCATTTTTCGAAATTCTTAATAGTTTTTCATAATTTGGAGTAAATTACCTAACATTTGACATAAACTATCTTTTTTTTAATTCAAACTTTATGAAAATTAGAATTTTGAAAATGTGAACAAGCAATTATGTAAACATTTTTCTAACACTTTTCTTCCTGCACTCAGTTATTTTTTATTATACGTCATTGATATTATATTAGTAACTAATTTGATACATAGAATTGAAATAAGACATGGTGAAACGGATGTTATCGATATTAAGTAACATTTTTAAGAATTTTTTAAAAAGAAGACAATAAGTATAAAATAATACTTTGAACCAGCAGACTAGCCCTAACGCATTCTACACAAAATGTGCTATTTTCATTTAAATTAAAAATATTGTCAATATTTGTAACGGTATAAATTTATGTTCATTTCCATATAAAATGTTATCTATTATTGTACTCATATCGTATATTTTTTGCCACCCAAAAATTTTGACTTCAGTGTCAGTAATGGTCATCGTTACGCACAACCAATTTACATAATAACTTTTTGAGATAATAAAATGTCACTACTGAAAACGTATTTATGATAGTGTAATACACAAATAATGGCATGAATACAACTGTGTAGTGAAATTGCCTATCTGACTCGCCGTCTTACAATTCAATGCCACCAGAGTTTATTTTTTCAGTGGGAGGATCTAAATTATTGTGATATATATACCATGCATATGTTATGCCTTTTATAAGAACAAAAATATACTAATGTTCTATTTTAATCTGATTTTAATTTCGAAAAACACGGGTGATTTGAATTCGTTAGCTTTTTTTTATGTGTTTTGTCAGAAATATTTTTTTTTTCACTCATTGACCATTCGAAACCCCATTAAAAAAATATGAAAAAAAATCTATTTCCTGCTAAACACAAAAGAGGTAATTATTATTTTATTATTATTTTTTTTGTTTTCCTTTATCCGACCGATTGCGAATTAACTCCGTTAGTTATTGTGCCATTCGCTCTCGTGTTCTACTCTCACCACAACCACAACAGACCGATGTAATACGAAAATATTTATAATTTATTCTTCCATAAATAAACGCGATTTCGTGTTCAACTTTTTTTTGTGTGTGTGTGTGTGTGTGTGTGTTTAATTCATGTTACGTTTCGTTTTTAAACTGACGGTAAGTACCTTTTTAATTCTCGTACACGCTAAGGTACATTTAAAAAATATCATTCGCATACGAATTTCATCACGACAATAACGCGTTCATTCGTCATTTTCGTCCTTTGGAACAGTTAAAGCCGTAATCACTCGAAAGCGAGGGGAAAAAACCATTTGCTGTTTTCAGTGTCGGTAGAATAAAATCGTTCGTTGTGAATTCGCACGGTACACGGGACGTCGTGAGTTTAATGTACGAGACGGGTGGAAAAAAAACATGTTTGAAGTGTCAAAGACGGTTTTTATTCGAAAGATTCGTGTTTTCCCATAAAATACATTGTACTGATTCCACACAGATTTTAATTAATAACGTGTACCCATGTATTTAAGAACTTATGATTGCCAAAATAGCCGACTCACAATCTCACAACAAACTACATTTATTGTGGACAAATTTTGTTTAATTTTCATATTGCGATAATTTACCTTTTTTTAAAAAAAAATATTTTATTCGTTCAAACGAACACGAACAATATTTGTTAGCCATACGAAACCATACGTTTGGTTGAACGACAGTAAAATTTATGAAATCCTAACGTGCTTTGATATTTTCAATTCAATCAAATCACTCGATTTAACAATAATTTGAATAATGAATGATTTCGTCTGTAAAACTAATTATATCACATTACGCTTTTATGCCATACTGCTATATATATTATATTCACGTCGTATCTGATACCTAGACGACTACAATTTGAATATCTCGTTAATATCACTTGCATAGTATCGTTGTGTTGATGTAAGTTTTGAGTAATTTTGCGTTTTGAATATTCGCTGAAAATTTAATATTCAAACAATGTGTCAAACACTTCAAAACTACTAACAACGCGTTCCAACCTTCATAATGGTTTTCAGTCATAATAGTTTAATCTGATTCAAGTGCACGTTTATTACGAAAGTTAATGTAAACTATAACATATTAGTGGAGTAGAGCAGGGATTTCGATGCATTTTTCATTTTTCCAAAGGTTCGATGCCATCATAAATCCTTTCATGTACTTTTTTGAAACTAAAAAAAATTATTTAGTATTTTTGACAATTTTTAAATTTTTATGTCATTTTAGAGTTTCTTAAGCATTTGAATACAAAATATGAATTTGAAATTTTATTTTAAGATTTTCACACTCTGACATGATTTTTACGAAAATATAACAAATTATAAAATTGATGCTCGTAATCACGTACATAAGGTGCTCGTACATCTGTATTATATTATCGGACAATGTTGTAGGCCACGTTGAATGCGAGTTTCATTAAATTATTGTCCTGAGCGATCCTTCAAATACGTTTATCTGCAGTGCAACACGAAACGACACTGCGTTAAGTCAAATCGACCTGGCGGAATTCTGCATCGAAGTATTAGTAATGACGAAACGCCCACGATCAAAAATTATATAATTGATGTTAACTATTTTGGACAGTTACGAAAATGCACGTGACACGTTTCAGAAACTATGGAAAAGGATTATGATAAGTGAAAACGAAAATAATATTTCATTTACTTACACGTCGTTCAAAACAAAAGAAAAATAAACAATTCACTGAGACTTGTAGACATTCTGAAGTATTTGTTAAAGTTTTTAAATTATAATAAGATTTCAATCACGATTCGGTTTGCGAACACCGTTGCGAATAGCTAAAAAAAAACTAAAAAACTTGATTCATCTATTTATACGTCATCTAAACTTTGATGTGGTCAATAATAAGACGTAAAGATAATAAGTAAAAATTAATTTTTCCGAAAATTACCTAAGTATCTGTTTTTTAGGATGCAATTTTATAAATCAAACTCCAAGAAATAAAATCTACAATGCATTTGCCACACTAATCAATCCTCGGTGATACGGATTTAGACGTTTTGAAAATAAGATTTTCATATTTTTATTTCAAAAAACCCGACAAAAAATGAATTCTTACACGAAACGTGTGTTTTAATAATTGTACAAGAGAAATCGGTTAATTTTAGGTTCGCGAAATTGTTAAACTTTACCACACTTGTCCTAGATAGCTTTTTAATGCCGATTAATGTAGGAAACTACTGCGTTTTAAAATCAAAAGTGGTATAATATTCGGAAAACGATTCCGAGCACGCTGTGTGAATAATTTCAAAGATTTTCAATGTTTACAGTTATTTAGGTATAACAACGGAATTCCCAAAGTGATACGAATAGCATTCGAATATTTAGGACGCCGCCGCCGCCGTCCGGGGACATACGGGACGTGAGGTGTAAAACGAACATGGTTTTACGAGACGGGATAACGGCCGCGGCGGTTTCTCTCATCCCTATATGTACTGTTCGCGTTTTCACGGAGCTAAACGTGTTGTTGATCGCGTGAACCGACGGCACCAACATTTGCGGTAAAAAGGAGGACAAAAAAAAAAAAAAATGTATATATATATATAAATTTCACTGAAACGATGCAGGCGGCCCTCGTGGATTTATATCATGGATAAACGATATGAATTTTCACCCTTCGTTTTAATATCCGCCGTCATAATGATCAGCCGTTACGATAAATCACTACGAAACGCGTATGGGTCGCCGAAACTTTGACCGCGACGCCGCGTACCGGAGATCAGTACACGGGATTCGTTTTTTTCTACAATAAAACGCGCCGCCACTACCTATCGCCTATTTAAAGCTGGGTCCGTTACACGGCTCATAAAGCGATTTTCCGGTTGATTTATCATCGTGACGATTCACGTGTACGTATACCGGCACGACTGTCACGACTGTCACGCGTGCACTCGAACAAAAATAATAACGATTTTATTAATAAGGAGTTTGACAGTCTTATCTAAAAATGTTTGATTTTTTATTTTCCAAACATTCATTTTCATTATAGATTTGGAACGGAGATAAGTCAACGATTATGTTTATTTGGTATTTCCCTCCGGACACTTTTTCGTCCAGAAACTTTATAGATCAGAAATCGAATCTAAGTACTACTATAGAAAGGTAATTTTCGAAACACTCGACATATACTCCAAAAGCAAGTAAAAACTACCAAAAATGTGAATATAAACGTTAAAATGTGCATTATTTTAGTAGATGCTTATAAATACTAAAAAAATTCTGAATAATGAAAATAAAAATTATTTACTCTTATTTAAATGAGAATATTCAGGTAAATCTTTAATCTAATGATATCACCATAGCTGAAATATATATGTATATTGTATATTTTAGACGTGGATATCACTTTTGAATACGAAAATGTTTTATTTATCAGTAATATTTCAATTTAAAATACTACTAATGTAGAAACTTTTACTATGAACAAATTCTATCTGTACCACAAATCTTTGAACTCGGTAGTTATTTGTACAGTGTGAAACTATTTACTTTAACCGGTTTATTTTATTCACTGAATGCTTGGTTTATGAGTTTTTACTTACTGATGGACGATTTTTATTTTTATTTTATTTATTATTTTCTTTATAATTCAATTAATTGAATTCAGTTTGTAAATATTTTGTTTACAATTCGATTATTTTTTAACATTAACACTAAGTAGATAATTAGATTAATCATTAATTTTTTTTCTACAGCCGCATTCTATACAATAAAAATTTGCCAATATTTATAACTTAATTTCAGTGGACTTTAAATAAATCCAGAAGTACTTGGACACAATCAATGTTATACACATATTCTGTTCTAAATGTAAAAGAAAAACGCTGATTATTTTCAAATAGAATATTACTAAAGGTGCAAGGAAATGAAAAAATATATCGATATTTTAAAAATAATAAGAACACTGGAGGACGTGCGCCACAAGACACTTCTCGATTCCAAGCCAAGGAGCGATACAGTTTGATTGAAAAAAATAATGATTTTAGTAAAAAAGTGAATAATATTCGTTCTAGTAATATTAAATTTTTAAATATCTCAGTACTAATGTGTTTTATTTATTACAAATATACATACACAAGATTAAAAAAAAAGCGGACATACTTCGCACGATGGGTGTACTTCGCACGACGGGTGGTATTCTCTTGACGGGCGTATTATATTTTAAAGAAACGATAAATCATTTCTTCAGTAAAACGATTCTGAAC